>QLOT01004932.1:0-37942 GCA_003313875.1 Russula aff. compacta | reverse complement strand
TGCCCCCACGATCCGTGTTGAACTCACAACTGAAAGTTCTCATAGAACGATGTTTATCGACGGTACATTCAACACCACTGGTTCACTAGTACAACATGCACAGCGACCACAAGAAAATCGTCCAACATATTCAACACCTCCATCCACGACAACCCTCCTATTGGTGATTCTTGGGACGCCCGCGTTCACAAATTGACATTGACGGGGTCGCAATAAACGCCGACGAGGGTCGCCTCTAGATACAAGATTGACGTCAGCAAACAGAAGCTATGGGAGCGCAAGGAAGAACAAACCCTGCTGTACATCCTGGCAGCAGAGCGTATTAGTATTGCTGTGTCGACGTGTTAGTGCATTGTGCATACTGCGAACACGAAAGAAGTTATACCATTGATCCTGGCCGAGGACCATGGATGTACAACCCAGCCCGACATCTGGGTTCAGGAGCAGGAGCAACTCGGTGAGCAGGGAGCCCAGGGCTTCATCAGCGGCTTGAGTAGTGGTAAAGGTATTGCAGCACACGGTTGATCCTCCGTTGCAATTGTTTACGGTGGTCGGGTTCGACGGCAAGGGGTAACCACCATTATCACCACCCCTGCGAACTGGGGTAGCGGTAGCAGCGACGCTGCTCGCCGCAGCGAAGACTGCAAACAAGGAGACGAGGGACTTGGAGAGCATCATTGTGAAGGTTGGGTAGAGACTGTGGTAATCCTGAAGCTGCGCTTTGGACTGGGGAACAACAGAGCAACGAGCTACCCTTCTTATAGTTTTTCCTGTGCTCCAGATTTACCAAAGATGGCAAAGGAGTATGTATTCGCTATGGTCCAGGTAGAGGCGTCATGCCCTTGCGCAGGATCTCCTCAGAGCAAAAGGAGTTCTTCCTCCGCCAACTGAATGCAGCTCCAAAGTGTTACCTAATGAGAACGACGCGAGCTTCTATTTGATGAATAAAGACAGAACTCAAATCCGGTGTCACCTGGACGCAATCTATAAGAACTATTTGTGTTCTGACATGCGAACAGAAGGTTGGGGTGTGCAGCGAGTTACGTACCTCTAATACAGAATAATAGATCGCAAGAGGCTAGATCGGAGCAATCACTGACACGTGAACACTTACCTTTACTTCGAATCATCGCCACCTATATGTTATCAGCCAAGCTGTAGTAATTGATTGTGCTCAGTCCACGGTGTCCAAACACCGGGGAATGTGGCAAGGGAACGTCATCGGGAATAGTGAGGCATTAAGCGGGAAGTTGCGAGTCTCCCCACGATCCTTGAGCTGGTGATAGAGTTAAGTCATGAGCAGTGGGAATGGTCATGGTGTCCGCGTTCTACACTAGTTGTTAGGCTGACCATAGTCATAACGAAGGTGGTGGTAGCAAAATCCATCACGGTATTCATGGTTGTTAGAGGGCTTACAGGTCTAGGCGTGTCCCGTCTCCACCTACATGGTGGTGCAAGGCACTTACCGTAAATTTTACACAGCGCCACTAAGTTATGATGAATAGACTCGACTATCGACGTTTTGTAAGGATGCCTCGCATGGGATCCGCTCTCAAGCTTAGAATAGATGCGTGAAGGGATTGGATGTAATCGGGTGTGCACATTCCATGCAAGTGCGACCCAGAGTGCGACCCAGATTTCAAGCTGATTTGATGAGTCCGCGGAGACGGTCTTTGTAGTAGTCATTTTGGGAAGGATTCAACCGGAGTGTAGGGTCCCAAATGACAAGCCACGGGAGTGGTGTACTCATTACGGTTCCCTTCGACATCCTTTCGGACTCGTGCATCAAGCCACCGGCGTTGACAGGAAATGCTGGCTTGGATCGCGTCAAAGTGGTGAACAACATTTGAAAGCGCAGGTATCTCGAGCCGAGGACTGCGTAACCTATGCCGTAGTTCATACACTGGAGGCGATGAACATGAAGACTATAGTGAGGGGACCATATCAGCTGCCACATGCAAGCACAAACCATTACACGTGAGAGTGAGAAGAAAGGTCAGATGTGGCGGCAGATGTGGCGCACTGCTGGGAAACGAAGGTGCCATGCCGTATGGTCGGGCGTAAATTTTTTTTTCGCAAAGAGGTGTTAGTGCAAGACTGCGAGACTCGGGCAGGTTATCTCTTTGCTGGAAAAAGGGTACTTCACTGCGCTGAGCGCCAGCTGGATGAGAAAACGAAAGTAGCGTTCCATCTCGATTAGAGTAATTAATCGATATTGAGTGCTGGTCGATTTGGCAATTTCCCCCAGATGCAATGGCCTTCAAGTTGTACTGCAAGTCCGTCCAAGCTATTACATTAGTCTCTGCCCAGGCAAGTGGAAGGTCTCTCTTCTTCACATACCAGTTATTGTGTAGTCCCAGGCCCAAACAAAAGTGCCAAGGCCGAAGCAAGTTGAGATCTCTGACACAGTGCAACGGTGCTGTTTCTTACTGGGAATAATAAACAGAGATTGCAAATATCACTATAAGAAGGAGTTCCACTTTCAACGTCCGACAAAGGCACCGCTGTCTATCTCCGCTTCTTTTCCCCCATTATGAGAATCAATGCCACAGTCACTGGTAATGGGGAATTGATGTATGACTGCGTTGAAGAAAAAAACACGTTTGGTCGGTAATAAGGAGACGGAATGCGGCGTGCTTACAACGGTTCACGCTCACGTGTGGGATAGGCGTTAGGCTTTCCTCCGTGCCGTACATAATTCGTGCCCCACGTCGAATGAAACGCCCAAAACGGCAACGGGGGCGACGATTGAATGCGTTGGGCAGTTGCAAACTTCGATTATTCAGCCTGTGCCAGTGCGCCAATCTGTTCCCTTTTCAAGATGGAGAAATTTTCGCATCGAGAGTGTTCCAGCCCCCATCACAGACCGGCCTAGATAACTACGCATACACCATGACGGCACTCAATTGAACTGTTGGCCTGGAGTGTCATGACTGGGATGATAGGAGACAAGCCTAGGTGTAGGGTCGAATTGATGGGGTCTCTTGGCGTGGCATCCTGGATGGGCACTTACTGACTACCGCATACCTGGATTTCTCTTACATCTTGCACAATGGTTCACAACTGGTGCTATGCACAAAAAGCTTCATAGGACGATGTTTAACAACACGCAACTCTCCTCCGTCACTACCACAGTCTGTATACGACATGCGCAGCAACGACAAGAAATTTGATCAAACGTAGCCAGCACCTTCCATCCATGATAATCCCTCTGTCGGCGGTTTTTGGGACGACTGCATCACAAATTGAGATTGATGGGGTTACATTGAAGGCCGATGAGCGACTCTGTATGAAGTATCGACGTCAGCAAAGAAGCTATTAGAACGCAAGAGGAACAGACGCTGCTCGACGTTCTGGCAGCAGAGCGTATTGGTATTGCTGTGTCGACGTGTTAGTGCCTTGTATTGCGAACACAAAAAAGTCTTACCATGAATTCACGCCGAGGACGGACGTGCAACTCAGCCCGACAGTTGGGGTCAGACTCAGGAGCAACCCAAGGAGGCCACCGAGGACAGAACCAGCGCTTTGGCCAGTGGTGAAGGTATTGCAGCATACTGTTGATCCTCCGTTGCACTGGTTTACGGTGGTCGGATTCGGCGGCAAGGGATAACCACCATTATCCCCACCCCTGCGGACTGGGGTAGAAACAGCAGTGACGCTGCTCACCGCAGCGAGGGTCGCGAATACGGGGACGAGGGACTTGGAGAGCAACATTATGAAGGCTGAGTAGAGACTGTGGTAATCCTGAAGCTGCGCTTTGGACTGGGGAATAACAGAGCTACGAGCTGCCCTACTTATAGTTTTTCCTGTGCAACAGGTTGACCAATGATAGCACAGGACTATGCATTCGCTATCGCCCGGGTAGAGGCATCGTGCCTATCACAGGCCCCTCAGAGCAAGGAGTTCTTCCTCCGCTACCTGAATGTAGTTCCAAAGTGTTACCTCATGGAACGACGTGGGCTTCGATATGATGGGGAGAGACAGAACTCAAATTCGGCGTCACCTGAGCGCAGTATATACAAAAAGAAATATTTTGGGTTCTGACATGCGAACGCCGGGGTGGGGGTGTACAGCGAGTCACGTGCTGGTAATACAAAATAATAAATCGCAAGAGGTTACGTCGGAGCAACTGAGAGAAGGACACTTGCCTTTTCTTCGGATCGCTACCACCTGCATGTTATCGACCAAGCTGTAGTAATTTGTTGTGCCTATAGCTCATCCGGTGTTACCGAACACTAGGGAATGTGACCGTGCTTCAAGTAATGCTGTCGGGCATGGTGAGGCACTAAGCGGGAGGTTGCGAGTTGTCCAAGGTTGAGTCGTTGGGAATCTCGCAGCGCTGGGAGTGGCTACACGTTCGCATTCTACCCTAGCTGTTAAGCTAACCATGGACATAATGAAGGCGGTGGTCTCAGAATCTATGAAGTCAGGTATTCATAGTTGTCAGAGAGCTCACAGATCCAGGCATGTCCCCCTTCACTCCCAGGAGGGTACAGGGTACCCACCGTAAATGTCGCGCTGGCACTACTAAATTATGATGAATAGACCCATTTCGTAAGGATAGTTAGCAAGAGTACTTGGGTCCCAGACATTCGCTCTCAAGCTCAGAACCAGAACAGGTACCTGCGGGGATTGGATGTAATCGAGTGTGTGCATTTCAAAAGCAAGTGCCTCCCAGAGTGCGACCCAGATCTCAAGCTGATTTGATGAGTCCGCGGAGATGGTCTTTGTTAACCAGAGTGTAGGGCATCCGATGTTAGACTATAGGAGCAGGGTGCTCATTACGGTTTCTTTCGACACATCCTTGGACTCATGCATCAAGCCACCGGCGTTGACAGGAAATTCGGGCCTGGATCGTGTCAAAATGGCGGACAACATTTGAACAGAGGTATATCGAACGCCGAAGGGCCGCGTAGCTCAGACCGTATTTCACACAGTGGACGCGACAAAGGCGATAGAGAGGAGGATGCATCAACCGCCACATGCCCACACACTACCATTGCAAGTGAGAAGAAAGTCGGGCGTGCCGGCAGATGTGGCGCACTACAGTAGCTGGAACGAAGGAGTCACGCCATAACGGTCGGACACAGACTTTCTTTTTTCGCAAAAGATTAGAGTGGTAGAAGAGACTGCGAGACGTGCAAGGGGTATCTCTTCGCTGGAAAAAGGGTTCTTTACGGGGATTTAATGTCAGTTGGGTAAGTCCGAAAAAGAAAGCGGTGTTCCATCTTACTGTCAATTAATAAATGTTTCAGCTGAGGGTGGGCGGATTGAAAAAAATTTCAGATGGCTTTCGACAGCTCGTCCAAGCTACAGTATTGCATTCGTTCTGCCCATGTCAGTGGAAGGTCGCTCTTCTTCACATACCAATCATCGAGCAGTGTCCCAGGCCCAAGCCTACCCAAGAGGCACCAGACAAGTTGCAGTGTCGACCGATAATGTCATATCCGTAACGGGGAATAAACAGAGATTGCAATGGTTGCTGTAATAAGATTCCCCACTTGCAACGTCACGTCCGGCATAGCCGTCGCTGTCACTCAGTTTATCTCCGCCTTTTTGCCCTTCATACAGTAGTGGGAATCAACGCCACGCATTCCCGGTCAGCAGCAATGATTAAAAGAAAATTCAACCTACTGTATCCGTGGTCACCGCATCACAACTGATGAAACTGTGAGTGTCAGAGCAGGATCCGACGAACAAGGGAAGTAATGTATGTCTTGTTGTGTTGAAGAAAAGGAGACGGTTCGTTGGTGATGAGGAGACGTAATCCTTACCACTGCATGACATACATTTGAGATAAGCGTTAGGCTTACCTCCGTGCCGTACATACTTGTCGAATGAGTTCGGAAATTACTGTACAGTATCAAAAGTGAAAGGGAACTCGTGCCTCGCGTCGAAAGAAACGCTCAAGAGCGTACCTGGATTATTACGTATGCTTTACCCCGAGTCAGCCTGTGCAGCTCTGCTGCCTTGCCAATCGGGATTGCTCACCTTGAGCTGAACTAGGCAAGGTTTTACGTGCTGGGAGGCAGACTCGCAGACTCGCACTGGGATGTCACAGTTCAACATTAAAGTAGTTAATTAACGAGGCATCTGAGAGGGGGATCTCCGACTCCGACTCTCTGATGATGTAAAAAGATTGACACAACGTGTTACTGTACCATCAGCCACCAGCAATCCTCCAATCGACGTCAGAAAAGGTCCTCAGACCAGAGGTTGACCTTGTCCCTTGGTAAATAGAAATTTGGACACCTACTGTCAGATCCGGACTGGCCTCACTTTCAACTGCGCGATGCGACGCTCCTCAAGACCAAGACCAGGTTCGTTCGACTCGCCGTTCCCTTGTATGTATTTGCTTGCTGCAACTGACGGGGATTTTCCTAGCCTCTAGTGCAATCCTCCACTGTACAGATCGTCGTACGTCTTCCAAATCACACCGACATCACCCACCAACTCAATTTCGGGCAGTATGTTGCGGCCAGCAGGCCACAACTCATTATCATCACTATTTTAACTGCGGAACATTGGAGGGAAGGATACAGATAGCAAACTACGTTACCGTGTAAAGTGCTACATAGGGTTCATTACTCAAGGCGCACTATAATGAATTCAAAAAAAAAGTCTTCCAAATGCGCAAGGTGTCGATTTCTTGGGCGCGCAGCAGCTGAAACTGTTAGTACGACAAAAGGGTGTGGGATGCTGCCCTTCGACACCGCGGGATCGGCCCAATCTTCTTTCTCTTCCTGTTTCTTCCTCGCAATTTCGTTGAATAGTTTCTCCTCCATCGGCCGGCAAACCTGAAGAGTTCGTTCGCCATGTACGAGGCGTCCGTCCGCGACACGCGCGTCCAGCGTCGCGCTCAGCTTTGGAATCTCTACCTTTTGTTTTTCTACGTCAAATGGGGCAGTCCTTGTCAGGTTGTACAAGTGGGTCGCCTGTACATCGACCGGTCGGGGCACCTCGGTGAGACGCATCATCCGTGGGAGAGCGTTGAGGCCCGCGATCTCGAGCGGCGTCTCCCCGACGCTGTTCTCTGCGTAGAGTTGTTCCGTGGGGCCAGACTTGAGAAGGATCTCAGTGAGGGTAGTGTTCGCATTCAGTGCTGCAATGTGCAAAGGGATGGAGCCATCGGCGTCTTCGCGCAGAAAGATGGAGGGGCTAACACCAAAGTCCAAGATGGCTCGGATAGTTGCGATGTACAAACGCTTCACAACAAGGATCAGAGGCTGCAACTGCGCCGAATGAGCCGTAATATCGAAGAGAATTCTACCGTGTTACAACCCTCCCTGGACGTTTGGGCCATGAGCTCGCACGTCAACTCCCTAGGAAGGGTCTTTAGCATATGTACTACATATTCAACCTCCTTGAGTTTTTCTGACAGACAAGCGAGGTGGTAGATGTTCTAGCTCGGGAAGTTAGCGTCACGAGTTATTTAGACAGCAAGATACATTTGACTTACCCACGGGCATCACGCTCACTTAGATCACAGCATTTCTCTAACAAGAAATCCACAACTTCCGTGCTAGAGCAAAAATATGCTCCACTCAAGAACGCATTGAAGCCGACAATCTTCGTTCTGCCTCGTTATCAGCGCTGTCACGACGAACAATGGATGACGGGCCATACCGTTGATGAAGCGCTTCCTCCATCAGATCTGGCTTGAGTGAGAACAGCTGTTTCAAGATATCCGGCCTGCCGTTTATCACAGCGCAGAAGAACGGCGACTTGTTCATCTCGTCGACTTTCCAACCAAAGAGATCTGGCAGAGATGTCTCCAGATTATCAACGCTCTTCAGGTAGCGCGCAGCGTCGTCGCTGTGAGTTGCCGCATAGTATGTAGATGTTGTCAGGGGGCGGGGGTCAGCAGGATACTCGATAACCTTGGTCGCCCCACGGTGATGGTTTCGCGGAGTAAATCGTAGTTATACTTAATGGCGCTGGGTCCACTTTGTTGTTTGATATCTGCACGCCGGTTGTCGCCAACTTTAAGTCAGGGATATACGCGTGCTTCCACCTTCTTCGGGGTTACAGGGGTATTTTCACAGTGTCAGAGGGGATGGGAATTCCACTCCCGTACGGCGGATAAGCTTATTAATCATGTCGGGGCGGTCGAGCACCACAGCCAGGCAGTGAACTTTGGCATCTGGCTAGAGAGCCACCCTGGCGAACTCATACAACTCAAGGGTACGGCTTCATAAATGGTTATTATCTTGCGCTCAGCCTTCCATCAAAGGTGTCGGCAGAAGAAAGAGCCACGTAAAAGGGCACGACATACCTCCTGCGTCGTTAAACCATGAAGAAAGAGATCAAGATCGGACGAGGGGAAGGCTTTCTCATGATAGTATTTCCTCATATCACTCTTGCTAGCCGTTGTAGCCTTTGAGGGCATTAAGCATGCTAGTACGGAGCCCCCAGCAGCTATCACATTGCTCCAATCTGACAGTTGAGAGAGAGAATTCTCCGTGAAAATAATCCAATTCTTCTTGAATGCCTCAAGGCTCTCAACCATTGCCGGAGAGTCTTCCTCGTAATCCTGATATCGGGCGGCGCAGCAAAGACGAGTGTTGGCCTTATCCGTTGCAAACAAGTTGCGCAGTTCCGCTTCGTCATTGGAACATGGATAGCAAATGCAGAAGAACTGCCCGGTTATGGTGATCACATGGCAAGCGCGTCGACTTGGCTAATTCAGGTCACGTGTTGAACGTGTTAGCCAGCCAACGACCCACGACTGGACTAACCTCGTACTTCTCGCACGCATGGCACATCATGACGTTACAAACAATTTCAAAGATATCGTTGATCAGAAGCTCAAGTATCTTGGTGCCTCCCACGGAAGCACCACAGGAAAGCCATCTCACCGCGCCCCAGGAGACACTCAAGTGGATGGAGCACCCCCATTCATGCAGGCATACATGAAGGAAGCCTACACAATCGTGAGCCATCCTCTGTCCTCGTCAGCGCTGCTCCTCATGAGTGAGAAGCTGCAATATATTACTTCCCTGACACGTATGCTTGGCGCTGTGCGGCGTGCATACCTCGACGTTCATGCGCGTCTACCGCCAGTCACACGACAGGCGGCGCGTACGCTCGATACTACCGACACGGATGCATGGGCGGATATCAATTACTTTACAAATGCCGAACGCGACCAGATTGACATGCAAGCCCGGACAATCCTTGCGCGTTGTGCTGACCGCGTGCACGACATGGAGACGTTGGAAAAACGTGCGTCCGTTTCCCCCTCTTCCTCCATTTCTCGTGTAAATGTCGTCGCAGATCGGGCGCAGCGCGTCTCCCAATCTTCTAATCCTCTTTACCGCCTTCTTCCCGCACTCCTTGTGCCTGACGATGTCACCACTGCATCTGACTTTGTATCGGCCCACTGCGCGGCAGTCACTTGGTACCTGACGCGACGCCTTACGCAAGTGAGCCAGATGTTGCATGACATGCAGGAGGAGCGTGTCCGTCGGGAGACAGAGCGCACTCGCACGCTTGGCTCGGGTGTAACTCGTGAGCCGCTAGGCGCCGTTTCAGAGCTTGCACAACACGGTTCTAGTAGCTGGTTTGGAAGTGCATCGTCCGCCCTAGGTGCAAGTTGGGCCGTGCCCCAGCGCCCTCCACCAGAGGAGATAGATCCACCCAGTTCGGACGACGATGAAGATGACGTTGAACTATCCGCATCCCAGATTCAGCAATTCGAGGCGGAAAATGCGCAGATTCTGCGCTCAGCAGAGGACTCGCTCGCTGCTGTGCAGCAGGCTGAAACCCGACTGCTCGAGATCAGCGCTCTGCAGGCGGAGCTTGTTGCCCAACTGACACGACAAACGGAGGTATCAGACCAGCTATACGAGGATGCCATTGCAACGAGCGAGATGGTCGAAAAGGGCAATGTTCAGCTCCGTGAAGCGCGTCGTCGTGCGCGCGACGGACGGAAATGGCTGCTGCTATTCCTTATTGGTGCTAGTTTGTCACTACTTTTCTTGCATTATTATTAAACAGATTTCCTTGCGAATGCGACCGCTGGCTGTGGTATACCTAGATTTTGCCCATGCCTTACTTCATGTTCCACAACCCCTTGCTAGGCTCACAAAAAACTCCAAAGAACGATGATTATCAATGCCGCATTCAACACCTCTCGGTCACTACTACCATATACGACATGCGCAGCTACAAGAAAAGCGTCAAACATATTCAGCACCTTTCATCCATGGTAACCCCTCTGTCGGCGGTTTTGGGGACGACCGCATTCACAAATTGAGATTGATGGGGTCACATTCAAGGCCGATGAGTGACTCTGGATGAAGTATCGACGTCAGCAAACAGAAGCTATTAGAACGCAAGAGGAACAGACGCTGCTTGACGTTCTGGCAGCAGAGCGTATTGGTATTGCTGTGTCGAAGTGTTAGTGCCTTGTATTGCGAACACTAAAGAAGTCTTACCATGAATTCACGCCGAGGATGGACGTGCAACCCAGCCCGACATTTGCGTTCGGGCTCATGAGCAAGCCAAGTAGGCCGCCGAGGGCAGAACCAGCGCTTTCGCCAGTGGTGAAGGTATTGCAGCATACTGTTGATCCTCCGTTGCACTCGTTTACGGTGGTCGGGTTCGACGGCAGGGGATAACCACCATTGAAACCCCTGCGAACTGAGGTGGTAGAGGCGGCGACGCAACTCGTGGCAGCGAAGGCTATGACCAGAGAGACGAGAGGCTTGGAGAGCATCATTGTGAAGTTTGTTATGGAGGCTGAGGTAATCCTGAAGGCTGAAGCTGCGCTTTGGATTGGGGGGGAAGGATCATGAGCTGCCGTCTTATAAACTCGCTGCCATGGCTCCAGGACTGATAGTGTTAATGCACCATCCTTTTCCTGTTACCAAGCGTGAGTGGAATTCTGTGCTGTCAGGTTCTTTCCGTTCGAGTCTTCCAATTGCCGACCGTCTCCCGTCCTTGTTCGAACGCTGCAGCTTATCAAGAACTCTGCCACTTGCCGATAGATTTGCGATCTTGGTGCCATCCAAGCGTAAGACAGATTCCTACTATACGAGATGTGTTGGCAGACAGACCTCCGAGACTCGAGAACTTCATTCATGCGCGTGTAGCCCCCTAGAATGTGGACCCAGCCTCGGAGAACGCCGGCCAAAGAAATTGAGTCCATCCATCTTTGCCTTCTAAGGCCGAAATCTCACACTAATGCTCACCCGAAAGGGCAAGCCTTCGCTACTCGTCGAGTGCGCATAGATCCTAGGTACAGCGTCGCGCTGCTTTAGGTCCTCTCTGTCTGTGATGATTGTATCCTGTCACGCGAGCAGTACTTTTCAGTGACGACTCTTCCTCTCTGAATCGAGTTCAACGCTACGGGGGAGTCGGTACACCCTAGGCGTTTTCCCCTATGACTCCACACACGTACCTTCTAGTCTTACCCGTGCGGTGTCCAGTGGCTACCACCCCATCAAACCCTCTAGGTCGATGTACAGCGGGTATGTCGAATTTTTGCAGATGCGCGCATAGACATGGAGCTACCTAATAATGCAGTGCGGGTGACGCCGTCACAAAACCACTAGCCTTAATTAGAAGGCCATAATCTTCTCGGGTACGCCTCTTCCAGGAGGATTTCAACGCGCTCTTGGCCTTTCGCACCTCCACGAGCAACGATTCCGCGTGACGTCTTCATTATTACCTCGCAAACGTTCCACACGCAGAAAATACGTCACTTTTTTTCCTCGTCTGGTGTTATCTGATCCCTTTTTGGGTTCACAACATAGTCTTCCTGGCTAGCCCAGGGCGAGCTCGTTCTCGCGATCTCTGACCTTTCAAGTTCCGCAGATTCTTGGATGCTCGGCTAGCCTAGATGCAGCTGGATGTTCGGCTAGACCAGCCGGACTTGGACTAGAACAACGCTTTTAACAAATCTCACCATCGTCGAACTGTGTTGTGTCCTCGTCGCATCGTGAATAACACCGAGGAGCACAGCGTAGCACGTCCCGTAGATCATGATTGGCCATTCAAGGTATTTTACGACGTTTGCCGCACATCGCGTTTGTTCCTGATATTTGTGAGTTTCAGGACCCCAGAATGGACATATCTCGCCGTTCAAGCCCCGTTTGAGATATCTATGGCCGAGATGCACCCTCACATGTACAACCAGCGGCGTTTGTGCACGCCACAAGGCGCTGTCCTGAACAAGGCAAGCATTTTCCGTTCCCATGCAAGCTCGTCCTTCAGGTGTCTTTGTCCTCATCTTCATCTTCCAATACTCCCCTTGCCCTGTGATCCGCACAAACAGCTCTGCTTCTAGAGTGAGGCTATCAATCGTCCTCGTGATGGTGGACCGGTGCTTCTGGGACCGGCCTGCCGATGCCGAACAACGTCTAATTGAGCTTCAGAGGCAAGGAGGGACGTTACCCCACGTTGCGGTGTTCGAAACTGAAAGCGGCATCCACAACCGTCGTATACGGACCGGCTAGTTTTTCTTCACTGTTCTATCCGAACCATCTCTAACTTCAGGATCGGAATGTCCTTTCTTGTATCTCGCACTGTGTAGGATTCCGTCTGGCTCTGTTATCACAGTCAAGGGGTAGGCATTAATGCAGCCATAACATATGATTCGCCAATGGGAAACATTTCATTAATACAGTCCTCAACACGGTCCTCAGTTATACAGTTACACATCGAAATGTAAGCATTAGTTGGTCCAGGCACCCTTACCGTGACATGGTCAGGGAATCTGCTATGTAAAACACGGCATTTCGAAGAGCGAGACGATACGCCGTCCATTCTCTTGCCATAGACGCTTAAGAAGACCAGAGAAGCGTCTCTCATTTGACACTGACTTGGCACTTTCAGGAGGACGAAACCCCAAAACGGTGTTCTCCCAACATCGAGACCATGGTTCTAACCTCCTCTGTGCACCATCCGTCCTTTACTGATTAGTATTTTCCTCTCCTAGGGTCAGACCTACGAGGGGAACTCCCGTCCCCCCACGTTTTCTTCATTCCATGTTGCCAGGGAACCCCTGATTCACAGTACCACTTTCACCATCGTATTGTCACGTTTCTAGCTGAACTCCGGCGAAGCGTTATCATTAAGATCCCAGATCTGTCAATTGCTATCTGTCACGTACACCGCGGCTTGGCACGATGAAGGACTATTTACCAATCTATCGCCGGTCTTCGTTTCAATCTTGCAGAGGTCGTGGGCGCATCAACGAGTACATCGTGACGCCGAGCCAGTATCAGCATCCTTGTCAGCTGTCGCCCCCAGAGACATTTTTACTTCATCGTTTGTCGCCGTGACATCCTGTCCTTTACAAACTTTGATCCGCTTCCTACCTCCCGCCTCTCTAAACCCGCAGCAAAACAAAAAAAATACCTTCCCATCTTCTGCCAAATTTACTGTAAGCTTTTGATTAAGTATTACTTGCTGAAGATTCTGTGAAGCCTGGGCGCGTACCACATGCCACCATCGTGTCCAAGTCATTTCCGCTCCGAGTTCTTTCCTTCACTCTTCATTTTTTTTATGCTCCAAAAGCAAGCCACGCAAAGTTCGAAGCCGCCGCTTTCAAATGCAAATAAAGCGACTTTATCATTCCGTCCCCCGGAGACCTGGCGCCATTTTTTCATGCACTAGGATACACACAACATATCTGACAGACATCGGGGATCATGCAACCACGCATCAATCATGCGGCACGCTCAATGGTGCCATTGCAGTACCATACAGCACAGTACAGCAGTCATCGGCGCAACCAACCCCCGGGCCTTTACTCCACCCCAACCAAGCCATCCACCATCGTTTTCATCCCACGCCACCGGGACTACACCTTGCCCCCCCACCTTCGTGGCGGCGACACCTACAAAATATCGAAACACTCACTCAGTAAAGTTTTGCACCAGGCGGGGGCCGCAGTTCAAGAAGGTTGTGTGCTAACCATTATTTTATTCTACTGACGGGCCGTTATCATATCCACCGCAGTGGCAGGCGGGGAGCAGGGCCTGCGCCTACGTGCACCAAGTCCGAGTCCGTCGCACGTCCTGCGCAGCGGGCCGTCACATTACAAAGTACGGCACCACAGTCCCGCGATTTCGATCCAAGGTCGCCGTCCCAGGTAGACTTACACGCTTACTACAAACACCGCTCCAGCGTCCTGTCCATTGTCGTGCCACCCTCGCACTGTGTTCTCTCTCAGATCGGTCCGCTGGATCTCCTGTTTTTACGTTTTACGCGGTAGACAAGAGAGGGGTCGCGGCAGGGCAGCTGACCCATCATTGTCATCTGTATATCGGCCACTGGCACTTTTCGCTCCTTGTCACTGTCAAGTCTCGATGTGTGCCTTGGACACGCAAACAATCACCGGATATCAAGGGCGATCGTACGACACCATGCATAAATCATTGACTACCATTTTCACCTGTTGCTCAGAATGCCATTTCGTGATGACTTGGCTACCAAAAATGTTTGAAACTTGGATAAGATGGAGAGACAGGTGTCAAAAGCAAAGTGTCGATTGTTGTGTGAACGGAAGGATGATTTACCATACATGCATCTAGACTACATCGATGATAGTACTTTACAGTGCAGAGCTTGCATGGTTTCTTACAGTGTTCTGTCAGGATATCGCATTAAATATATCACCTGCAAAAGAACAGGACATCAGCGACGTTCGTTTTGTGCACAGTACAAAAGGGTCTGGATCAGGAAATAAGGCAATTTGACTATTGTCTCCACGATGTGACAGAACAGGTCTGAATAGTGTTCATCATGCCAAACAAGGGAAGATCAATGCTTACTAGGACAACGGCAGACCCAAAAGTGAGTCGGTGGAAGGCCCGATGGGAAAGACTGTCGTTTGTTTATCAGCACTGGTAATCAACAGGGAGGACGAATTAAAGTAGGATAAGATTCAGAAAGCCATGCATGTTATGGGAATCCGCAGACCCAAATGGGCTCAGAACAGGTCTGAGAAATATATCATCCCGAAAAGTAGATGTAGTGAAGGGAGAATTTTAACCAGGCACATACCAAAAGCTCGCAATGGCGTTGTCAATGTCACGGTAGCATAGGCGGACGTGCCGTTGGGACAGGTTTATATACCATCCGAGACGGATTGTCCTCTCCGTACACCCAATCCTGTTCATCGTCGACACCCAGGTCCTCCATATCGCAATCTTCAACGTACACGCCGATACCCGCCCCATCCTCGGGATCGAGTATCATTTCACGACCTCCGGGCGTTGCTGTACCTGCAGCCAGCTGAAGCTTGCGTAGTGCGGCGATGAGGTCTTCTGCAAGTGGCGTGACATTTGGGGGATCCTCCACGACCTGTTCCCAACCGATAGGTGGCGACCCTGGGGGCGAGATAAGGAAATTTTTCTCGATCGCGGGTGGACGAAGGTGGGCGCCACCGGGCGGTGTCAGCGGTGTCGGGTCCGCGCGGAATACTCTAAGAACGAATGCTGGGCTGAGGTGGGCATAGGGTGTGAGGTCAGAAAAAAGAGTTAGCGCGATGATACAGATACATCAGTCGGCAACCCGACGTACGTCTCGGGTGTCGCATCGATCTGCAATCCGTCGCAGAGCGTCTTGGCTTCGTCGGCGCTGTCCTCAGATTTATAGACGACAACTACGCGTGCAAAAGTTCGCAGAGGTGCCCACGCACGGATTGTACCATGAGATGCAAAGTGGTCGCGTAGGGCATCCATGACACGTGGATGGAAGAAGGGTGTGGGTAACTGGGTGAGCACAAGTGTGTTGGTGCGCTTAGAAGGTTCTGCTGCAGGAGGTGAGTCAACTAACGTTGGTGAGGAGTCCATTTCATGGGTTAGCCCAGGCATCTTAGGTCAAAACGGTGATGGTAGTTTGAGATGAAGTGGGTCAACCCGCCTGCGGAACTTTTGTTTCCAGGACTGATCACGTGATTACATGGTCACAGCACTTTGGCAGTGCGACGCAACTGCAACCCCCACAAGGGCCAGGGCCACAACCCCACGATCGTAATTCATTTGGTTCAACCAGTGCACCCACGATATTACTGTACAGCTCAGGATGCGGTGTGGTGAAAACCGAGGCAGTACACTGGCAGTACCAGTTGGTTATGACAAGGAATGTTTATATCTTAATCTTCGCGAGCGATTACAGTTGACTGTCTCTGCCTTTCATCTTTCATAACAAGAGCCAATAGCACTGCACTCAGAATACTTGCACAGACACTGGGGAGCTTTGGTGACAAGTCGAGAGAGAGAGATTTCTCAAGACTTCTCGCGAAGGCGTTCACGGACCTCATCCTGCCTCTGGCGCAAAGCCTCTACCTTCTCATCGCTTGTGGCATTGTACTCCACCGTTGTTTGGTTGAACCTGCCAGGTTGTACCTCGATTAGTTGGACGGACACATTATGGGTAGAAGAAGGAAAGGGCGTACGGATTTTCAGGTGCCTTCTGGAATTGCTTGAAGAGCAAATCCTGCAGACAGACGGAAATTTCAGCACCGTCGCTCACAAACTATGCAAGGGATGCGCGATGCCTTATACTGCTGCAAGCGAAGTCCGGGTTGCTGTAAGCGGACAACTGTGAGTGCAGAGCCAGCAGAAGGCAGAGATGGGCTGGGCACCTCTGCTCGGATATTAGGCAGTTCCCGGTCCACGTAAGCGTTGAATGCGGCCTTGATGCGACGTCAGGGATTCGTGAATCGTGAGACAAAACTGGGGAAAAAAGAAAAGTACCTTGAATCGTCTCTGCGAAGATCAGGCATCCAAATAATTTCAGATGAGATAGCCAGCTTGGGAACGTGAAGGGGTGCGCACCTCTGGGTGCCTCTCGATGGTAGCCGCGGCCTGATTCCCAACACTCGCCTTGTCCATCTTCGCGGTGACCACGTCCAACAAGTCAAGCGCATTGTCAATTCCAGTAGCAGAGAAGCTCTCGATCTCTTGAGGTTCGCCACTACCGCTCTTGCCAGTGCCGGAGCTCTCCGCGGACACAGCGGGAGCGGGGACGAGCCCACCGTCGGCAGCGATGGCACCCGGGCCTGCGGGCTTGCTGGAGGCTTTCTTCGCGCTGGCCTTGGGTACTGGGGTTTTCTTCTTGGGTGAAGATGCCTCTTCCTCTGCGAGCAAACGCGCGTTCTCTGCTTTGCGCGCCAGCTCTGCCTTGCGCTTCTCTTCCTTCTCTTCCTTGGTTTTGTTACTTTTTGCGCCCTCTTGCCATTTCGATGCCTCTGTCCGTTCCTGGAGAAAGAAAGACGCATATATAGTATGAAGAGAATGAAAAGGAAGAGTGATCTCGAAAGGTGCGCGTACCTTTGTCTGATCCGCTGCCGCACGCTTGTTTGCCTCGTTCTCAGCCTTCTTTGCGCGTCCACTCTCTTTCTTGGCGTTTCCTCCCTTTGGGGCCATGATTGTGTCTACCTGGGCTGCTGTCAGGTGTCCGAGTTCAAACTGAGAGAGTCAGAGTCATATGATTCAATCTAATCTAATCTAATCTGTGTATGCGGAGCGGCAATGACCGACAGCTGTTTATCCGATTCTTGGGCCACGCCACGCTACAGCCACGGGGTTCGAGGCCATGAGGCCAAGTCAGGTCAGGCGGTGTGCACTGTGCATAGGACGCACGCAGGGGCACCGAAAACAAGATTACCGGATCCGCCCCCAAAATCTCTCTGCTTTCCAAACTCCATCCCCTCACCACATCGTCTTTTCGACGTATCCCTGATCTCCCCGATTCAATTTAAAACAATGATGGACAACGTTCGAGTCGATCGTTGGGCGACGGGGAGTGCCTGTATGTCATCATCGTCTTTCTGGCATATTGTTGCTCTCAACATGTTACAGATGGACCCGTCATCTCACAGACTGACCTCTACCTCCTCAAGCCCAACTTACAGATCCATCCCATCCTCACCAAAGCTCACAACCACAGCTTCGTCCTCATCTTCAATCTCCTTACTGGTGCTACCTAATAATGCTGGATCATTCGTTAAATACTGATGTTGGTTACCCGGTGAAGGTTACACTGGGGGTTTCAATGAGCAGCAAACTGACCGCGACCATCCATTTGATGCGGCGAATCAGCCTGCGACCCTCCCTCGGGTATCAGTCCTCCATATCATCACTGAGCGCTCTCCATGGTGCACCACGATACGCAACGAGTCAGGCGTCACACTTGGCGACATATGCGGGCAGATGCATAAGGAGTGAGTGGACACGCCCCTCACGATATCCTTGCGCTGACTGCACCAGCTACGTCGAAAATATTATCTCGGAGGCTGAGCTCTCTGCAACACAGCCGCGCATCCAGGAACGCATCAAGCAGGTCGCCGCACGCAATGCTGCCAACCTGACCGGGCCTCAATGGAACGGCTTCTATTCATCTCCAGCTCCCACGCCACTGAATCGACTCAAGCGAGTAGGTATGTAGACATTTCCGTGGAGACTTTTGTGACGTTGTGGCTGATAGCACTCTGCCCTGGCATAAGACTGGTTGTGCGAGGCTCATTTCTTTGACCAGTTGCAACGGGACGACCGATACGCCGAACAACGTCTCGGTTTTGCCGCGCCAAATATTTTTGTGATGAAACTTGAGACATACGCCAACTAAACTGGCTTGTATTTCCGCTATAGCTATAGTCACTGTATGTAGCCCACCTTGCGCCCCATTATTCATATGGAACTTGATTGACTGATGAATGGATGAGATTATGTGGGAGAGATGGAAGATTCTAAAAGGAGGCGTGCACGTGATCTGCTTTGCTGATCCCGTGATGTTACACGTGTTTTGACGTCGACGACGGACGACGGACGGTCGCTCCTCGGCTTTGTCGTGTTGTCGGCTTGGTTCTCTTTTGCTTGCCTGCTACCTCAAACTTTGTTATTCCTTCCTCTAATCGCATTGTTGGCTCAAAAAAGAAATTTTCCTGTTCGCCTTTTAAAGGCAAGTTGGACGAATACCCTAAGCCCTTCTTCTCCCACCTGATCAACCGAGGGAAACCATCTTCTCCACGTTGTCTTCACGTACCTTTCTCTTTTTTCGACACCCCACAGCGCGCTCCTTGATAGTCTCGCGTGCTAAATTTCTTTTTGGCATATCTTATCTTTTCAACCATAGGAAACAGATTCTTAAGACTGCAGGTCTGCTACACCAAATAGCGCCCTTGTCCCAATCGTTCTCTCTTTGTGCGTTCACTCATTTCCGCTCTTTTCTTTTGTCCAATTTGTGTGTGAGAGCAGCTGAACCCGTGGAAAAAACTCCAACCGTCCGTCTCCATCATGCCTGACTCCGAGCCCGCTACCCCCTTCATTCCCCCGCGGCCAGGCTTTGCAAGTCCATCAGGGAACTCCCCCGCCGTCCTTCCATCTGTCATTCCCATGTCCCCTAGCCAGGTAAGTATCGTTCCAAAAACCGGCATATATAATGTTCACCGCCAATTCAACACTGCCTCAAGTCTTCGAGCTCATCTGTCCCGGGCGGGAACGCGTTCTACTCTCCCTACACCGGCACACCCTTCATCCCACCTTCCATGGCGCCTGGATCCTATTTCATGCCAACCATTCAACTGCCGGACAATGGTCTGCCTCCCTCGAATCCTCCATCAGCTCATCTTCCTGGCCCACCAAACCACCCCCCTGGGGTATCCGCAGACTGGATAGGTCCACAGATCGGACCTCAGTCCACAGGATACCTGACCCCCTATGGTGCGCCTCAGGGTCTAGCCCCCTCCCCGTGGTCGTCTGCTATGGCCACGCCCTTCGCAGCGTTCGGTGCATTCGCACCCCCGTTACCACCAACGAACCTTTCGGCTGGACCTGGCCCGTACGGCCCTCCTCCAGGTCCTCCTCCGCCACATGGTTATGCGGGTCCGTATGCTACCCCCGCACCACAGTTCGCCATGCCACACGGGTATCCAATGGCCTATCAGACGCCGGCTTGGCCCCCTGCTCCTATGGCATACCCACCACCGGGCGCCCCACCGCCCGCTGCACCGCCGCGCCAGCCTGAGCGAGTCACGCGTGCCGAGCGCTACGACAAGATCGGACACTTTGCGGCAGGACCAAACTGTAGGCGACGCATTTCCTTGCATGACGAGATTTTGACCTCATACCTGTGCACCTGTACGTAGATGGCCCCGTACTCGAACCAGCACTGGTGAAGGCTGTTGGAGCGACGCTAAAGGTCAACCCTCTTCTACTCCCTCTCGGCGACGAGGATCGACCGCATCTCCGCTGGAACATGCTCTTCCTTACCGCACACTGCCATCGTTCCACAGATCCCTCTCACCGCTCGTGGTCTAATGGCCGGCAAGAACCCGCAACATTTCCGCGAGTGACTGAGCTCCGCCTCATCTCACGTGTGTTCCCCTGGATTCTCAATATTCGCGCGACGAACCGAGCCATCGGCGTCACCTGTGGGGACATGGTTGAGCAGCTCTCTGACTACCTGCAACGACGGCTGCGAAAGGAGGACTACGATGGTGCGACCGGCATGAGGCGGCGCGCAATCCGCGATGCGTACCACCACAACCGCTCGCGGAGCGTTGGCGTACCCGGCGGACAACTCGGAGACGGGCTCAAGGCGCTCGACTGGCTGAGCACGCAGACGATGTTCGGTGGCGTGCAGCAGAACGAGCAGCTCGTGCAGGAACGCTTCAACGTCGTGCTACCATGCACGCTCGAATTGGTGTGCGTGGAACGGCCGATAGTTGTTGACGATGAGCCAGAGGATCTACCCCAAACGAGGAGGCGCAGCAGGCACATGTCGACGTCGCGTCCTCCGAGCCGCGTGGATGATTATTCCTCATCAGACTAGGGAACCTTCCCTTCGTACCAATAAGCTCTGGCGTCTGGGTAACCTTTTTTTTTTCTTTTCGCTCATTCTCTGCACGTAGCTCGGGCTTTTTGTTGGTGTTTACCCACACACACGTCTCCGTGCTGGAAAGGTGCTGGAAAAGGATTGATTTGGATGGATGCCAAAGGCATGTTACACTTTATCACCAGTAGTACTAGTTGTGCTGTAACCCCCTGTATTCCTTGCTTTTTCTCTGTTTTTCTTACAAAAATAGGTTTATGTCGTGGCTGTGGCAGGATTGCACTTATATGCATATAGACTCGTCATCAGTTGGATGACGATCCGAGCGCGCTGTGCTGACTGACCGTACTGACCACCTTCCTTTCCTCAGTAATCTCCACAGACATGGCCTGGGCCATTCCATGATATCGATATCCTTCAGCCCTGTTCTTGGTCTGGGAGAAATCTAAGGCTGTAGAGCACAGCATTGGAAGGGCAGTAGTAGGCATTCGTGCGAAGAAACTCAGAGCTCTCTTGTAGGGGGAATTTCCATAAGATATACAGATCGTAAGTAGAAACATCTAGGTAGTCCTACGTAGATCTGTACTCTGAGGTGGGTGTTACTGTAATGGAAAAAAAAATAGCGCTCGAATAACGCCCAAGTTCGCTACAGTAGTTCACTGCCAAGGCCCACCGGCGCCCACCCCTGCCGAAGACGCAGGATTTCAGGACTACTACCACCACTTACCCACACGTAATCCACAACTCCTACCTAGGGCCCGCTAAAAATTGCTGCGCTGCAGCTGTGGCTTTGGATCTAGCACACGCACACTGCACCACACCGCCACTTATTTCCAATTCATATCTAGATAAGATAAGGTGAAAGAAAAAAAAAACTGCTGCTCGCGCCATTCAGTTCACAGCAATGCTGTGCGTACATGCACAGTACAGTCTGTGCCTGTGCCCGCCCTCCGCCCCAATTGGTTCAGACACTGCACACGGTACACGGCATTGGGAAATTTCTCTGGCCGGAGTGATGGCATTGATTGGGCGAAAGGGGGAGTAAGGAGTTAAGGAGAGGTGATGAGCACAAGCTGGCGGTGTTATGAGGATGAATTTGAAACAGGGAAATCTTTGCCCTCTTCAAGGGGTGGCGGCGAATGTGGGGGAAACCGAGGTAATATATAGCCTCCTTTGGAGAGTGTAGAGGGCAGATAGTACATACTACTGACATCAAACTACTACCTTTCACCGGTTGCCTGCACGTCGGATCGGATCGTACAAAGAAAATGATCGACGGTTTGAACGATGCCCACAACACCTTCAAATGCCGTCAGTCAGAGCCAAACTCTAGTTCAAATACGCAAACATCGCGAAGAGTCCGCATGCATTGCAAGCATCCGTTGCTCTCCTGGAAGAGTCTTGCATCAGAGAGATAGCAGTCTCAAATGTAGTCGAGGCCGACGCATGCCCCGAACTCTGCCCAAACCACGCCCATCTGCATGAAATCTGGAACCGGACGAGTACTCTCCCGCGTGTATTGTTGACAGCCATCGGGAATAGTTGTATCATATCATCTAAGTCATTCCTGTTATGGAGCAGCGCAAAGCGGGAGCGTAGAGAAAAAATAAGATATTTGACGATGCCAAACTGGGCCCTCTGTACACCTTGGTCTTTGAGTGTGTCACGTCGTGTATCAATTGACTCGTTAAGGTACTCGGTTTTATTTGTGCGCATAAACGCGCGGAGGAGGTCACCAAAAGAAAGGAACCAAATGAAGTGAATGGGGATCAAAAGCAAGGGAACGTCGGCAATATTTGATACCCTCTTTGATATCTGCCAGATGTTTAGCACTAAACATGGAGAGAAATGATGTGGCTTCGCTCTTCTTCCATCCTTGGAGGGGACTGAACGAATGCCGTACATGGGTCCGAGGGTGGCAGATGGCTACCAATAGTAACATTCTGGTTAAGACTGAGTGATAAAAGGACGATCCGGGTCTTCAAGGGAAACTGCTCCGAGAAAGGTACGAGAGTGGTGAATTGTCTCCTGGTAATCGTCATCCAAAGAGGCTATTCCAGTGCTACTGGCAAGAGAGCGGGCAGGCACGAAGATAACGAGTGGCAAATCTAGTTTGCGCGTATTGGACTCTCGCAGACTTTGATTCAAATGTACGATTCCTGCTCGCCCTGACCGAGTTATAATAATCGCAGCCAAGATTGAGGCAGCAACGATTATGATCTCGACTGAGCTATCCGAATTGAGGAGGTCGCTGCAAAGGACTGCCATTTCCTTGAGGGCTTCAATTGGCTGATGTCGGAGATAGTGAGGGCATTCGATACAGAACGATGTTTTTATTATCAAGGAAGTGAGAGGAAGATAACATCCGTGAAGTGGAGGATGCATCTGTGAAGGTCGGCCTATTCAGTAGACATCTGGTAGCGGTGAAATCGCGTCGAGGCTAGTTCTTGAAGTCCTGGGGGGCACAAAGGATGGTACCGAAGTAACACGGAGAGGCTATTCTGGATTTCGGTGATGCGATCATCAATTTGAGAGATAGAGGCTGTAGAAGGAGAAAGTGAGATATAATTCCTAGAACGAACGAGAGAAAGGCCCCGGATATAGAAAGGCCAAATTTGAGTTGAGTACTCCAGTAATGGACGTCCATGCTTCAAGTAACCAACCTTCAGACAACGGACGACATGGATTGGAAAAGGATGAGCGATCACGGATGATATATATCCCAACCTGTTGGACAACGTCAAAAACAATGCCTTCGACAGTACGGCGTGAAAGCAGAATAATAATACTCTGACACTGGCAGTTTGGACGATAAAAATTGGATGATGGAATAGGTTCTAGGTTGTAGACCAAGATACCCCTAAGCCCTATAATGGCGACGCAGCCGGACGGAACACTTGATTTCTTGCACGGGTAGGTGGCAGGTCAGCCAGATAACACGGCCCCAACCCGACCACTGGCATGACGCTGGGGCCGACAGCCGACTTGGGAGCGATGGGTGGACCCACGGCTCCCCAGAACCTGTGCTGTACAAGAGTTGCGCAAGCCAAAGTAGCTGAGGCCGCCTCCGAGAAACGTTCAATGAGAGCCGCAGAGATACTCTAAATCGTGGGGTCAACAGGCTCATGTGTGTTGAGTTGCCACTTGATTCAACGTTCTGGGTTAGATTGTATAACGTAATACAATAGCCGACACATTAACGCATTTTTTTTTTTTTTTTTTTTTTTTTTAAATCCATTATCGTCCACCTGAAGGTACAGAACCTTATGTAGGACTACACTGGAGACTGTTTCATAATGAGTGGTCTAATTTACTGCTGTCCTTTCACGGAAATGGTCCCAAGCAGATTTAGCTGCCTACTAGTACTGCTACGTTGTCCTGACAGACTCAGCGAATTGCCTGGTGCCCCAACTATGATGGGGCCAGTTTCAGTTACCGCCGGTTCGCTGCTTCTTCTTACCTTTGCCCATGGTAGGGTTTGGCGGCGAGGTGGCAGAGGTAGAGGTGGGGCGTTTACGGGAGGTAGGAGCCTGGGGCGCCTGTGAGGAGGGGCCAGGGTGGTGCGTCGGATCTTCATCGCCTACGGACATTTGATGGTCTTCCCCAGTCCGTGGCTCAGATGCTGGCTGCAGCTTGTTTGGAGTTGTTTGTTTGGTTGGGGGGGGAGTATGCTTCCATTTAGTAACTTTGGCCTTCACGCTGTAAGGTCCCCTTTGGACCTAGGCTCGGAACGCAGCGAATTAGCCCTTTCGGAGTACCTGTCGGATTGGCTCGGATCCACCGCGCTGGAACGCTCACCAGAGTGTATCCTCATATGGCCTTTAGTTTGTTAGTTTTGTGTCTCCATTCTCTATGTACGGCGACCTTTCGAGTACCTTGATACCACTTTCAAATACTTAGGACTACCCTTTTGTATTTAAGCATCTCCCCTCCTTAATGTTACAGGAGGAATGCAGGCACGAAGGAAAGATCCACAAGGGATCCCCCTGTCGTCTCCCCACTTTTCCCTCTCTCTCGTATTGTCTCGCCTCGTCTCGTATCGTCAGTATCGCCGTCAGTATCGTCTCATCAGTCTAGGCATTTACGACCATGGACCAGCTGTCCATGGGGTGCCTCTCGCTTTAGTTCTATTCACGCTCACACTCACGCCGCGCCCACGTTCTCTGGTCCCTATTTCCCCCCTCTGTTACACATCACTTGGGAACTTCTACACTCGCAGCACAAGGCCATGCTACAACGCCGTGTACGAAGAGGTACTTCATGGCGAGTAACTCCCTTAACTGTTGCCCATCGGGGTCCTCGAAGGCTACCACGAGGGATGAGTACTTGTTGTCGATGTTGAGAGTGCTGGGTGTCACCGCCAAGGGTTTGACAGCAACAATAGACTATAGCTAAGTCTCTGCTGTGACTTAGAAGACAGATAGAGCAGTACGGGTTCCCGCTTGCAGTGCTGCAACACTGTAGCCACCCTTTAGTATAGAGAATAGAAAGGGGGTAAAGTCACTGTGATTGACAGGAGACTCAACTTGCCGGTACAAGGTAGCTACGAGTCTCTACTTATAGAAGAGGGGGATCCTAGGATCCAAAAGGGTAACTGTACTCGATATAGTAGGCTGATATGAAGACGCAAACTGGGAACAAAGGGAGCATCAAGAAGAGAACAAGGGCTGCATTAAAAGGAGTTAACAAGGGGTCACAGGGACCCGAGAGAGCACATGATCCTCGGAGAACGATGGGGATCGCTTAGGAATGGGGGTGCAGTCCGAAAATATAGTACAGTGCCTCAGGCGCACACACAGGCAAACAGTCTAATCAGACTCCTGGCCGGTTCCACAACTTACAGGAGCGCAAGCAGTTGGATGCTTACCCCAGGCCGGTTACACTGGGTGCCCTGACCCAATTGGGTCACTGTGTGATTTTGAGGGTTTCGTACTTCGGGTTGTTGGCTATGAGGTTATTATGTGTGGCCTTGGGGGAGTGAGCCCCTGCTTCTTCCCTGATCCCTGTGGGGACGCCATGGATGAGGAGTTTCGACCATTTGACATTTGGTCTGATAGTGGCGTGGCTGGTGTCAGTGTCTGGGGTTGGGGCTAGCTTCAGTACGGTGAGTAGTAGAGTTCTGATGGTGGGAGCGGCTTGTTGGAGTTTGGCCTGGGTGGTTCGCTGGTTCGCTGTTAAGATTAGATTGCCCTTGCCTGTCCACTTTACAGCAGATAGGCGGGCGGTCAGAGTCTTATGGTCGGTGTCCAGCTGTTTATTGATCCTGTCACCGGCGAGAGCAGTGACACCGGACTAAGTTAATCTGAGAGGTAAACTTCACCGGTGTCCGACTCAGCTTCGGCCTCTGTTACTTGAGGCGTATAATAGCTCGTCCTACTAGAGAGCGTCTCGTTGATAGTACTGGAATCTTCCCTGACTCCGGGGTTATTCGCAATTCGTGGCAAGCACAGGAATAGACACAGAACGCTGAGAGACAACCAACAAGCCACGGCTTGGCCTAGAAGCGATAGAAACACGAGTCACTACTCCTATTGACAGGAGACTCGACTTAGAGTCTCGTCTCCTAGCTCTGCTGGTACAAGTACACTTCAGGACGGGCTGAAACCGTCCTGGCTATCGTAATACTGCTTACTATATGCCCATGGGGCTTACTGAGGCGCTCCACCTTCTTACAAACATGGCTGACGGATCCTAGGACACCCACACAGAAGTCCGAACAGTATGTTACCAACCCCAGGCCTAGACTGCTCTACCAGCCCTGGGGGTCAAACGCGTTCCCTCAACCTGTCAACAGCGGTTCTCCCCCATTTGTGGGGCCGCTCCGTGACAGATCCAGGGGCAAAGCTCGTCTTCGACGGGCTGCTCATCTCGTGGCATGGGTGTAGCACCGTAGTCCAGTACAAGGCTAGGCCTGGCCTGGGCAGCAACTGCGGCGCTGTAAGTGGGCTTCTGCTTAGTCAGCGTTTGCATGGTTTTTGCGGCTGGCTTGCTAGTAGGCAGTGGGGGGGGGAGTGGGGGGGGTGGGCCAGTGGCCTGGGGCTTTAAGCCCTCCACTGTTTTAGACAGGGCTGAGATGGAGCTGGTTATCGAGTCTAGGCGTTGTTCCAACTGAGTGTTGGTCTGAGGGGTGGGGATGGCGTGTTGCGTGGGTAGTCCCAGTACAATTGTGAATATGGGGTTGGCATAGAATTGTAGGAATATGGGTCTCAGGTCTGTTATAGTTCCAGGGTTCACCTCGATGAGGTGTTGGCTGGAGAGTATAACTGATCTGAGGGCCCCAGCGATTTGCTGAGGGGTGGGCTGCGGTTGTGGAGGCGTGGGAATGATGGAGGTATGGGAACAAGAGGCGTCCTCCCTCTCTGTTGTTAGTTATATGCGCACAGTGGAAAAACAAATCTGAAAAATACAAAGAAAATGCCCGGCCCGGAATCGGTTCAATCACGTGTTCTTCCCGTTTTCCTCTCCATATCACGTGCTCGGACCAGATGAAATTATAGTGATGTCGACGACCACACCCTCGTCGGCGCGAAAGCGAAAGCGTAGTCCATCAGAAGACAAGGGACCCGATTCACTTTCTATTGAGCTTTCTAGTCTCCCCGACACCCAGGTTGGCCCAGTGCTTGGTGTGTGTGTCGTCATTTTCAAGTCGGTGTCCCGATCTCTGCTTATATGCCTTCCCCCAATAATACAGCTAGCTTCCCGTTTATCACACCTCCAAAAAATACTCCCTTTGACATCTTCGTGAAGGAAGAGGATGAAGGGAACGAGTTCGTAAAGCGCTCGAGTACTATTGCCGGCGGAACGAATACCGTCGAATTCTCTGGCTCTGTCAATGACGGAAACGATGGAGCAGGAAGCCGGTGCGGTTATTTGCTAGTCCCCGTGAGACGTCATGCATACTCACGTTTTTTGAGCGCAGATACTTCCTCGCACTCCACCGACCGGGGTCATCGAAGCTTATTCTGCAGCCCGCTCCGGTGTATCTCATCTCTCGACAGGTTAAGGTTCTCAAGAACTTCAAACCTACGGAACCGGGAAGCTCGGAGCATCTTCAGGCACGTAGCATGTTAGGCAAAGCATTTGGGACGAAAAAGGCCAAGGCAGCGATACAAGCCCATGAACGTAACAAGGTAGATATACACGCGATAGGAGATGTAGCAGGCGTGTTGCAGGATCGGATAGATGAGGGGACGGGAAACCTTCTATCACAAGGTGCGTCTCGATCCCCTTGCTTTCGTCCAAAACGCCTTGCTCACTTTTGAGGATGGCCAGAACAAATGGAGGACTCAGCAAATGCAGCACGCCTCATTCCTGATTACAACGCAGATGCCGAGAGACCGGAAGATATCTACCCGTTGCATAACATTGTCCCAGAGCTAGAATGGGCTGCCTTGGATAGCCTTCTCCCCAAGCTTAAAAAAGCGACAGATGACCGCGAAAGAGCGCGTTTGTTGCCCAATTCTCGTAGTGATTGGTTACGACAACATCTCATCCTTGCTTATTCTTCACCGAAGCCTAAACCTAAAGTCGCGTCAGTATTCTTCATCTACCGTCTTCTCGCTCACAAGACCTAATATGAAACTAGGAAGATGCTGATTTACGCCTCTGCCATGTTCACATTCCGCAATGTGGTAGCGAAATTTGTCCCGGATAGAACTACACTGCTGGACCGTTTGGCTCCCGCCCAGGAAGTTGTGGTGGATGGCCTCCTTGCCCGTTTTACGGAGACGCCCAGAGGTTCCACAAAGTGTGTTGGTCATGGTCTTCCTGTTATCTTGACTCATGCGGAGCGTGTAGGACCCGGATGACAAGCGACAATGAAACAACCCTTCTGACTCAACTGTTTTCGCTTTGTTTGAAGGTCGACGAGTATGCGACAGATACTAAACTAATCGCAGCGGATCTTAGAATGTCCCCCACACGGTACGATCCATTCTTTTCGAACGAGTTAGGTAGTAATTGATTGAATCCTTCAAAAGAGTGAACGGTCTGTTTAGGTCACTCGGTACTTCGCCTTTATTCGACTTTCCTATAATAAAAACTGATCTTCGTCGGAATTGCTTTAGGATGCACAATTGCCAAGCTCTCTCCTCAGGACCTAATGCGTCTTGGGCTCCCAGATAACGCAGAGCATGAGAAGCGTGCCATTCTCAAGGTGCCTCTCGTTTTCCCGAAACCCAAGTTGAAGCGACGGGCATAATCAAACGAGTGGTAGATGATGTCCGTGATGGCATTCTATGTATCGGTGGATACGATGTTGTCAAACCGCAGTCTGCGTGTGATCTGTGAGGGTTTTTAAGACCAATTAAGTATGCCACCATAAACGGCAAAACAAAGGATACTGAGAACGTGAGACCCCCTTTTTAAAGGCGAGAAAACTGTCTGCCGTACTGGAAAGCTGTGCGGCCAAAGCTTTGACCGGAAGAAAGCAGGGGCAGTATCCTAGACGATGTCGCATATTCCATATAAGCAAGAAACTGTATCCTGTCCTGTAATGTAAAGAGACAATGTTTGAGGTGATATCGCGCAAACACGAAGTCAACTTGGCCGTGAGAAATTGAACCGGATACCGGGCCGCCCTGAGACCTCTTTTCCTCGATTTACGCCTGCAATCGGCAGGGCACAAGTTGCTCAGTGCAGGGTACAAAAGATAAATTTCATGATCTGACCCTACTGAGGCAACATCTTATTCGATATGCCTCGCTACTCAAGTGGCGCAAGCCGCTTCACTTAACTCGGCCCTCCTCGTGGATCGGACACGACGCAAGCCGACTCAGTCGTACCTCTTTACCGGACGTGAGGCAGACAAACACGACCTCGAATCGCTACATGCGCTTGCTTGTAATGCCTTTATCCAGCTTTGTCAATGGAACCCTGCGATCCAGAGATATGAAATCGCCCTGTTTTCCAACGCGGCGAAGGGATTGGACAGAACGCTCTTACCCCCGAATGAGGCGAAGGAACTCAATGGAAAGATATCTGCTTTCCTGCCTTTGCTTGGGAAGGATTTGATGGAGGTGCCCACTGGGAGATTGCTCGAGTGGCTTGTTCGTCGCTTCCGGTGAGTCTTGGGTCAGTCTACTAGTGATCTCAGAAGAGCTAATGAAAAGGCAGGATCAATGAATTCAACGTCGAAGACGTCTTGTCCCTTTTTTTACCTTACCACGACTCCCCTCACTTTGCCAAGATGGTCACCATCCTTCATGTAAAGTGAGCTGGGATTGCTAAAGAGTTGGCCGTTCGTGTCCCTGATGCTCATGGACAGACCTGATGCACCATGGGGATTTCTCAACGCATACAAGTCAGCGACACAAAGTATACCTTTGGTTACAGAAATGCTACGCAATGTCATTGTTGCGCGGTTCGTCGTGTCTGCTCTTCCAAAAGCTATCAAGGAGAGGACAGCGCATCACGCGCTGATCACCTTTCATACATCGGTTCTCTTCGAGTATATCTTGAGAGCGAAGACATTAGACGATGTTATCGTGGCCTTTTTACTACCAGCCATGCTGGAACCATTGCAGGAGTGCGTCCATGAATCGAATGTCACCACCAAAGACATGGTGGTGAGCGCATTGCTCCATGTATTCCCTGATTAGTGATGCTAAGATCCACCCAGCTATCCAGCTACGTGCTACTCTCTGCTGTATCACCCAAACTCCCCCTGCAAGGCCCTGCGGTCAAGGTAATTCTCGATTCGATGGTCTCCAGGACGTCAGGAGTGGCACCACAGCAGTTCGTAAATGCCACATTGTCTGTACTCCTCTCCACCAAGAAATTCACATAGCCTGCTAGCATCCCTTCAACAGAGGCATCCGAACGTCGCCGAGGATATGTCGCGCCTGACAATGGATGAAAGCGTGGGTCAAGAAGCCATCGATCGACTACTTCTCGCATTGCCCATGGTGGGAATAACTAGCTCTCTCGTGCCAGACTTATCTGACCGATTTCATCAGGAAACCTCGCATCCAGAGCAGACCCTGATGATGGATATGGTAGTTTTGTCCATGGATGTGAACGGTGAAACGCGGGGCCGCAGCAGTCCATAGTATGCTTCGTACTCTCCATGAATCGGTGGGGCTCGATCCTGAGGCCTTGGAGGGTAAACTTAGTCATTCTCCCCAGGTACTGACATCAGTCTTCTTCACAAGAGTCCTTACATTCCGCGTTCCTCGCCCGCGTGCACGACCCTTCGATCGCAGTGCTCCAGGATTTATTCTCTGAACCATCTATACTTGACCTCATCCTGGTTGCCAATCCGTCCACTGGCATCCTTATCAAGGTGGTTTCCGAGGCAATACTTGCGAAACAATCCCAGGCTTCACGCTCTATTCTACGCCCACATCCATCCTCCCTTACTTTGCGCCTTCTGCCTTAAGTTCCGCAAGATGTCATCGAGGATGCATTCTCCAGGCGATCTTCCCCTTCCCATGCGCTGCACGGCAAAACCGGGCGCTTAGTCCAGGTCGAGCTTGAACCCGTCCGTGTCATACTGCTCACCATCACACACACAGCTGGTCGCCCATCGCGAGCAGGGAGATACCCTTGTTGCCGCCGCCGGCCTCAGCATTGCGGATGTGGGAGCCCATTGGGAGAGGAGGACCGTGACGTAGAGCGCTGCATGTGCGAGACGCCGAGACGGAAAAAAAGGGTCGTGTGTCGATACTGGTGAGCATTTGACCAGATGTACAAGCTACACTGCATCCCTCGTGCGCAGAGGACCCAGTATGCCTCGAGCGCAACAAAGTGCTTGATCAGCATTACCAGGGTGTCCGCGTCGGAACGCCTCGCATTAGAGGGCTTAGGTGCGGCGTCAGCGTCGTCGATCGGGAAACGTAGTGGTTAGAGTGGGAGCGCTCACATGAAGGGCGACTCGTTTGGCGGAGTGTACTATCCTTTCCATGGTTTAGATGAGGTCGGAATAAATGTGGCATGCCACCGGGCTCCAGATATGCCTGAGCTCGCCTTTAAGCGTATTTGAAAGTACATCATCAATGGGACTATGCTCCTTCAGGTTTTGCAAAGACATTTGGACAGTAGTGGGAGCTTGCAGGATCGAAGGCGCGCACCGCCAGGTGTCCCGCAGAAAATTGCCAGGACCTCTCCAATTTTAGTTGCTGAACCGACTGAGGAGCCTAGGTATCTTGCACCTCCCAAAACACTCAGAAAGTTTTGTTCCGGCAGGCTGCATGTCAGACCAAGCATGACTCACTGGCATTGATAGTGACCAAGTTGTAGGATCCGCCTTTTATCCCGAACACCACGTTACATTTCGCATGGTCGTTGAAATAATATCGCACACCATGCCAAGCTCAGTATATCAGACAGGGAGACTAGATCATAGCGATGCGAACGAAATCAAAATAACTGTGGTTCAAGAGTCAATAACGAATGCAAAGGAGAATCGCCAACGGTATGTACACCAAACATCATCGGTAGCATAAAAGCGCAGCACACTTATCAACCTTCGACGGCCTTCTAGGATCACTACCATCTGAGTCTGCCCGGACTGCAGGCAGTCACAGGGGAACCGCAGAGGATCGGAAACTGGGACTTCGCACGGAGTGTCCCATTTCTCCCACCCAATGTCCCATCCCGTACGTTCACAAGCCTATGGTAGGGGATACCCTATACCTGAGGCTGTCCTACCGCAGCATCATTTGTACCGCGATATCATTCCGCTTAGAGACACTGTATGAGGACACCACGGACCTGGGGTAGGGTGCCAGCTACAGTGGATGTATGTGGGTAGCGGGCGAGTTGGGAAAACGAGCGTTGCGGCGCGTGGGCGGGGTGGGAGATTGATGAAGACGAAAGCACCAAGGCGTGGGTCACGCTTCAGTTGGCCTGTGAAATTAGTGACGCTCAGCAGATGTAGAGCGCGGTGGACGCAGAGGGCAGGGGAATGCACTGCGAGAAGCAGGGTTGAAGGTGGATGCAGTGCGGAACTAAGCGAGGAACTTACTGTCGGTCAGGCCGACCTGGAGCTCCGAGTCGCCATGGCCAGTACCCCCTGGCCACGTCCGCGCGCGTGGTCTGTCGTTACGAGCAGGAAGATGCCACTTCTCTAGGTAGCAGCGCTGATGTTACGACCTATCGGGAAGAGGATGAAATAAAGCGTCGTATGAAGGGACGTCGGGATGCCAAGCGTAGGTCATGTGCGGATGAGTGTCCGAGTTCGGTGAGGAGGTTGCATTTAGTATGCGAGAGAAATCCATCGCGCCCCAAGTGGGACCAAATTTTGATCAGGGAATCCGGCCATCAGAGAATAAAATGAAAAGCATGTCGAAATCACCAGATGAAGACGGTATTTGCAGAGTAAGTGGGTATGCCAAAAGCTTACAATGACGAGTGAGTGGAAAGTAGGGTGTGTAGGGGCTCGTTCGGTTATACCCACTCTACATCGACAGGATAATTCGAGTTCTGACGCGCTGTGATAAATCCTTCGATGTCTTTCTGCATGGACCTAGATGGAGAAGGACCTTCGAAGACAAGGTCACGCAGAAATGGCAACACCTCTGTGGCACGGTCCCCTGTGAACTCTTGCAGTGCCCGCGCAACGAGTGGCCTCAGATCACCAGATATACGCAGATGTTGCACGGCGGGAAAAGGGTCAAAAAGTTCCAATAACAGCGTGGGGTAGATCCCATTCCCCTGCCATCCGGGACCAAACGAATCCTCGCTGATGTAGAGCTGCTCCACACGAGAGAGGACAGGTGATAGCTGGCTGCATACCTGTGCCATCGACGAGACCTGCCAGTCTGGCTCCTTGCAAATAATCTTCAACTGTAGGATTTGAATGGGAGGTTCAAGAATGATCTCGGTATCGAAAGGGGAAAACATGATCTCAGCTGGACTGAGCGACGCGAACCTTTCTGTGCGAATGATAAACTTGCTGAGTTGTAGAATATTGAACATAAGGTCCATGAAGAGTTTTATTTTGAGCGAGTCGAGTTTTGGGGTATCGATTCGGGCAATGAGATCTTCCAAGTATTCGCTAACCCCTTTGAAATGAAAGTTGGTGAGGGAGGGGAGAACGACGCGGGTTGGTGGAGGAAGGCTTATTCGGTTAGGGCGAGATCGAGGGGATTGGAATCCAATGGAAAGGTGACTGAGATTGGGCAAGGTGGCCAGACAAGTCGCCATCGCCTCGGGTGAGATGTATCCGGCAATCGGGGTATCCCAAAGGTCAAGTTGGGACAAGTGAGTGGCAGACAAAGCAAATTTGAGGAATGACGGAAAAACAATGTTCCACAAGGAAAAGCTTAGAAGCCGTGGCGCAGATCCCCCCAAGAATTCCTCATCAAGAACCGGCGCAATATCATCCTGAGATCTAAGATGAAGATCTCTGAGAACTGGGAATGGCTTCTGCATCACGGCGGAGACCATTTTCGATGAAAAATAATAAATGGAAACCCGGATTACACGATCATGGTGCTCAAGTGCCGCAATGATATTTTCTTCATCCTCATCATCCAACTTCCAGGAAAAACAAGATATGAAGATGGGGAACGGTGGCCAGATATCCAATGACGACCTCGTGGGCGTTCTCTCAGTGCATAGAAGTAGCAGATCCAGATAGCGCGGTGACGCAAAGATGATTTCCCGCCATCTTCGACACACGTCGGTCAACTTTTTCCACCACCACGCTAGGTCGTCGAACTCTCCAAAAAAATAAAATATCTCCAAGAGGACATCGTCCGGAAGTATGTCAATAGTCGCCTCATCTACATTTGATCAGCCACTGATTATCACAGACACTGGGTACAAGACCTACCCCGCCTTCGTGCTTTGACCAACTCCCTGCGATCTGTGGGACGTTGCCCTGTCACTGACCGATCCAGAAGGCCATCTGGCGAAACTGACGACCCAGAGGTACGAGGAGATAAAGACTGAGTGATGTGGATCCATTCCGGGGCCATCGTATTTCCTGATGAGAGTTCGTCGAACATTCATCAATGTTCGTCGTTGAAGGTGCGAGACAGCAGGTGAGGCTCCTAGCTGCGCACGTGTTGTACTAATATGTGACAACCAGCAAGCGCCGGTGACAGTGACTTAACAACAAATGCGATTGCAAGCACATTTCTCAATTTGTACTTGAGCCACTCGAAGAATGCCATTTAGGGGATCAATAATGAACTACGAGGTAACTACAAGTTACCAGGGCACAGCCCATCATGCGAAAAGTTGTGTATTAGCATTCGAATGTACATACAATCTTTATTTCTGTCAATTGATCCCTCACTGCCAGTGCGAAGATGATGAGTACTGCATGATGCTGAAGAATGCCACGTGCAGAGTGCCGAATGGAATTTACGGTAAATAGGGCATATGTTGCCACCACTCGGGGGGAACGTGGGCAGTGGGGATTGAGTGAATCTATCAAGATCCAAGCAATGACCCCGGCGCGAAGGTGCCAGCCGGCCAAGCGTGGCCGGTATGGAGAAAAGAGGGGAGAGAGGAGAGCAGTGTGGAACAGCGTGGACAGAGGTGGCTGCGGTGCGCGACGAAGCTGGGTGATTATCAGAAGATTGAAGTGACTTGTTAGGGACTCGAAGAGGATGGCATAGAGCGCTGTGTGGTAGGATGCTGTAGCAATGCTTAGTTGCTGCGAGAGTGCTGTTCCGAGAGGGGTACGAATACTGAAAACGAAAAGGTAAGTCAAGAGACGGGGCCGGTGGGTACGTACCTACCGTAGACGCGGTTCTACGAGCACGGTGATCGATATGAAAGAGATGAAGGCACGCGAAGAAATGAAAAAGGGAAGAAAGGATTGAATTCTGAGGCACTGTGGGTGCTTACTACTCTCGTCCTCCAGTGAGGACGCTGCTTATATACATGGCCCGAGAAAGGCGGTATCGAGGTATGCAAAGGTCGCCATACAGGAAGTGGCTAGAAGTAAAATGTCAGTAAATTTTCAAGGAGATATTTGGGCGTGGTATAGTAAGGCATAGTGGTCGCCGTCTGGTTGCGATTACAATGATCGACGATTGCCTAGAGTAAGAGAAATAGTATGGAAACGGACAGGAGAGAATGAAGAGACGGAGGGTGAGGAGGCGGGATGCGATGCGATTTGCTTTTTGGCGTTTTGCGTGGGTGTTTGAGGGGAACAGTGAGGGGCACAGCGACGACTTGAAGAGGACAAGAGTCGTTTTGAGGCGAGAGACGACGTGATTTGCTTACGGTTTCTTGTGCTGGCTGTCGGAGGTCCGGCGGTACAGGGGGAGGCGACGAGGGCGACGAGGGAGAAAGAGAATAAAGAGGCACAAGGCTGAAAAGGGAGAGAGACGGATTTGGACGTTCGTTTGAACACGGACGGACGGGCGGTCCGACGTAGTTGATCCGCACTGATCCGAAGCTAGATCCGAGGCATACCTTACATTGCCAACATGCTGAGCGGCCCACTCCCGTCGCAATGCACCGCGTGGCAAAGCCAGGCAGGTGGTTTAGGACCCATCAGTGCTCTGAGCCACCCAGCCACACGCACACCTAGTCATCCATCGCGAACAGGGAGGTACAGCGGGTGTAGGGACACCTTTGCAAAGATAATCCTGAAAGATGGTCGTGGGCTGATGAGTATTTGGCCGGATGTATAGGCTACATCGTGCCAAGCAGGTATCTAGTATGCCTCAAGCGCGACGAGGTGCTTGATGAGCATCAGCAGGGTGCCTGCGTCGGGCTGGCTTGTAGCGGAGGGTCTAGGTGGAGCATCAGTGTCAATTAGGAAAAGGAAGGAAGTAGGAGAGTGGGGGTGCTTACGGGAATGCCATCTTGTATGACAGAGTGCACCATCCATCCGTTCCTCATCAGAAGGTACATCTTCATGCCATCAGAGACATTCGGACAGTAGTGGAAACATGAGCTTGAGACAGCGGTTCTAGGTGGCAGGTGCCGATACAGAAAGGAAGGATGACGAGGTGCATTGTGCGTTGTGGACAGCTGTTTCACAAACGCTTAGCTGAGATAAATGTGGGAAGGGAACGCATAAAAAGAGGAGAAAGGAAAAGGAGAGAACATACTGATATATATTCATGGCAGCTGATCCTGCTGACGCCTATTATTGTCCTCGTGAAAGGACATCGCTTATATACATGGGCCTTGATAGATTTCTAGATATGGTGAAGGCTCATGGTATTTGCGTACGAGTGGCTGAACGAAAAGCGTGGTAAGGTCATCAGTTGGATGTGCTGAGGAAGATACAAGGTGGGCACACTGGCGCCATGTGACTGTATTTAGTGTTTGTCATTGCTGCAAATAGTATAGAAAAAGAAAATGGAGGATACAAAGAGAAAGCAGGAGGCTAGGGGAGTGGGAGGTGATGTGAGTAGCCAGCAGGTCTCTTGCACCAGCGGTCGATAGGCGAGAGGGGTCGGCAAGGGAGAGGGTAAGAGCGTCTTGGGGGTGGAATGTTGCATGATTTCTCAGTTTGTCTTGCACCAGTAGTTGAGACTGTTGAGGGAGGTGGGCGCTGTCGCGCAGCGTTGTACAGGTCAAGTTGACCCCGGGTCAGCGAGGTCACATCAACAGGGTCACATCAAGTGGCGTGACTAATTCATGGGTCAGCCGAGGGTCAGTGAGGGTCAGTCCAATCCAATCAGAACAAAGCGGGATGAACGTTATCGAAACCTGATAAGCCTGATCGATAACGATCCATTGTAAGGATTGGCCTTTACCGTGGGCTTGGAATGCGCCGGTCCGGGCTGCCCAAGCTCGGATGCCAAATGCGAGCTCTCATACAAATGGGCTTTCTTTGGAATACTTTCAAGACTCACCCTCACCACCTCATCCCATGCGCATCAGAGTGCCGCACAGCCCAATTCCCATGCCACTCATTGTTGGCATCACCCCAGCCCTCTCAAGGTACTCAAGGCCACTTGCGCAAGGGGCGAGTGGCACTGCATCATCTGCATCACCTGTGATTGTCGGCCTCATGCTGTCGTGGGCCAATGCAAATGGAGTAGAAGGGTTGGCTCTTGGTATCGGCTGATATATATATAAAGAATTACTTGTTGTTTGATGATAATTGTAACTGGCTGTGGGTGAGCATTCAACTTGCAACCGGCCGGGAGTGGTGCTGTGCACCGCACTCCTGTAAGTCCTGGAACCGGCCATATGGAGAAGTCGACGAGTCATTGTGGAGCGGTGAGTCACT
>QLOT01004916.1:0-10079 GCA_003313875.1 Russula aff. compacta | reverse complement strand
CATGGTCTATGATGCTAGATGCCTCAGGAGGCCTGTGGTTGAAATCATACAAAAAATGGTCAGCAACAAACTGTCACGAGCGCGACTACAGAACGCAGATGGGGTTCGGTGCTGAACTAGAGATGGATAAAGGCAAGAGGTCGTAGAGTGTGCATTCATTTGGTCGAGATTTATACCCGTGACCAATACCGTTCTCTGTCCCAGTGTCCAATAATTACAGGATGACCAGAGAGCTGACGAGCGGCGACTAATGGCTCCACGGTTTCCTGCACAGGCGACGATAGTGTAGTCACATGCAAGGAAAGATGACGAAGCACGGGCAATATTTCTGTGCCTAATTCCGTGCTCTCTTTCAATGCAGGCACAACGAGTGGCCACGTCTTCGTGGATATGCGCATCGTCTCCACCGATGTAAACGGATGGAGAAGCTCCAGCCATTGCGTGGAGTCTACGTCATCCTGCCATTCTGGTGGCCAGCTGAGATCACCAGATATGTCCAGCTGCCCCACGACGGAGACAAGACGTGAAAGTTGGTTGCAGACTTGTGCCACAGCCGAAAGCTGCCAATCCGACTGTTCGCATGAGACTTCCAACGTGAGGCGCCCGGCACCGGGCGGACATTGGAGAACGATCTTGACGTCATACTTGGTAAAGAAAACTTGTGCTTGATCGAGGGACTTGAGCGCGTCTGCGTGACCGACAAACTGGGGAAGTTGTGGTGTGTCGAAAGTGAGTTGATTGAAGAACTTTATATCGAGGTCTTCGAGGAGCGGCGCATAGATCCGGGACACGAAGCACTCCAAATACTCGCTAACGCCTTTGAACTTGAATTCAGTCAGAGCGGGGAGAGCAATGCGTATCAACGAGGGCGGACGTCGGCTTTTGCGATCGGGTAAAGGACGCGGGGATTGAAATCCGATGACAAGGTATCTGAGGTTGGCCAGGGCGGATAAGGCGTTGGCCATCGCCTCGGGTGAAACGTATCCGGTATTCGGTATCGACCAAAGTCTAAGAGAGACAAGGTTACGAGCAGATATAACCAGTCTTGCTAGTGCCGGGAATGGGATGCCTTCCAAGTCGAGACTTCGCAGACTCGGGCTGGATCCACCCAAGAACGCATCGGGAAGTACCGGTGGTGTTTCGCTCCACGACTCGAGCAGAAGATGTGTCAATACCGGATATGGCTCGTCCATCTGTGTGGCCACTCTCCCCAATAGAGAACTGGTCAGGCCGTCCAGGTAAATCTGGCACACGCGATCACGATGCCCGAGTGCAACGATGACGTTGTCCCCCACATCAATCCTGGGGTCTAGCCATGTTATGTCGACGAGGTACGATATGACGATGGGCAAGGCCGGAAAGAAATCCAGATACTCCTTCACTGGCATGTTGCCTTTGCAAATCAGTTGCACATCGAGGCGGAGAGGCGACTCCAGCACGACTTGTCGCCATCTTCGGCATACGTGCGTCAGTTGATGCCACGGCCACGTGTGGCGGTACTGAGGAACGTCTGCCCCACGACAGAAATCGAAAATCTGCAGCAGGACCTCGTCTGGGAGCATGTCAAATGCCACACAGCCTGTATCACACCAGTTAGTCGGCAGTGATGGATGCTGCCCCTGACACGTACGTCGGCCTTTCTGTCCACCTGACTCCTTCTGGGGATCTGCCAGCCGCTCCACCCTCTCTGAGCTTTCGGGAGGGCAATCCATCCGATCCGACGGCCCAGCGCTGGGGAATAGACACTGCGTAATGCTATTGACAAGCCGGAGGAGTAGATGGCGTGTAGGTCTTCGAGTATGTCTGTGTGAATTGGTTATTATGGCAATGTCCAATGAGCTTCTTCACACGTACTGGTGTGGGTTCATTTTGTGAGTATCCAACGTCAGAACCTGAAGCTTGGAGCTTGAAGTGGAAGTGTAGAGGACTTGCTAACCTTTATTTACGTTGTAGAATGAACACGCGTACACGTACCCTCCCACTTGCATCGACGGTAAAACGTGTTCATGGTACAGCCATGGAGAGATGAGGCGGTTCTTCCAATGCGGGAAACTCCAGCTCTAGTCCTCATCTAGTGTACAGCCTCATCGACAGAAGTGACAAATGATGGCAGGAGTACACGTTCTACGCCTTGGACAACGCACTTGATCCCCATGGAGGAGGGTTTACTAGTCCAGCTATGGGTACAATGAACAGGAGGCATGGATCAGCACCGTGATCGAGTTAGCAAAATCATGATGTCGTGCTGAGACGTCCGGGAAGAAAACGAGAACACTGTGGGTGTGGGGCAGTGGATCGTCGATCAAGCGTTTGTTGCCACACTATGTGGTACAGCAGTGGCACAGCACTGCTTGACCCCCTATTTTGGACATAAACAGGATGAAATTGCATGAGCGCCTAGTGGTAGGACGCAGCAGTAAAGCAAGTTGGTTGAGCAGCACAGCTTGAGCTTACTGCCAATGCGTTGAATTCTCGCCGCTCGCTGTGGTGCGGGACTCGGGGAAGGCACAGGCAGAGGAGAGAATGACAGGATGAAACCACAACGCTATGGGAGTCAAGAGGTAGAAGCGGTGGCCCTCGAGTGCTAGTAGGATAGCTATACACGTGGAAAGTGTGCTCGTGAAATGAGAACAAGTCGTGCGTGCACCGCATGCCATGCTTCCAAGTGGAAGCGCGGCGTGGGCTGGCGGCGGCCCGACACGGCCCGACATTATATGTGTGGTGTGGCGGGGATGTAGAGCAGGTACCGCTTTTCTCTATTTTTTTTGCTCCATATCACTCAGCTGTAATGAAACCACCGTGTTCTAATGGCTACCTGAAGCACCAAGCGATGGCTGCGAATTCGGGGTAGGATAAAACATGTCGTTAGCGGCGAGGAGAGCAGAGAGCGATCCTCCAATGTGTCGTCCCCCAGCATGCCCTCATACGCCTTCCTGCGGGGGGATGGGACATCGCTGTACAAAAGAAATGTAAGTCATTAGAAGTTGGGCTGCGGCATGTGGTGTGGTTGCCTCCACCTATGTCCTCCGCTTCTTGCGATCTGTTTCGTACAGGGCTAGCTCTGCCGCGTGGAGAGGGCGTGGAGTTGGATACGAAACGTGGGGACGTGGACATGAACATGCGTATTTAGAATCCGAAGCAGCTCAACATATTAGCATGCTCGTGCTTTGTTGTGTTTTCGTGGCCAGCGATGTGGACGCAGACGTGGAGAAGATATGGCTGCGCAGGGTGTCTCGCCAAACCTGATTGCCACTTCCATTGCACAGAACCCATCCTTCACCATCGAAATAGGCTAGTGTTCAGGGGGTATCTGAATAGAATTCTGGGTGCGGTTGGACCCTGGCCCCAGGAGGAGAAGGCGGGAGGTATAGAACTACTCGTACCCTACGGCACTCCCCTTCAAAGTTCCGAATGCTGAATGAACGTACTCACGTACCCTTCTACAGCTAACTCGGAATTCACACCTTACTTCGGTACGAATCACGCAGGACATCCTCATGTCGGCCATGCCACTCACTGATGAGGAACGAAGCAGAAAGTCGGACACGCCGAAACGGGAGGGGAAGGTGAAGGTCACGATCATATTCACGGTTCAGTTGCAGTTGTAGCCAAAGGAGCAACCCGATACGGCCTCCGGATGCGAACAAGACTAAAAAAGCGAATAAATTTGTTTTGGGATTAATAGAGCGCCGTGAAGAAGCTTTGGTCCATTTGGGGAGTGGAGATTACGGACCGTTGTTGAGAACGTTTAGAGGTGAGAGGTGAGCGCTGTGACCGTGTGCCTGAGGGGGTATAAAGAAGATCTAAGTGGGACGAAAGGATGAGGTGGCAAAGTGCCTATACAGTATCGATACCAAGACTCGAATCATCCCGCTTACTCTTCACGCAATCCCAAATAGTTTGTGAGGCCGAAGACGAACAATGCGCGCGGCGGCCTGAGAAGGGCACGTGCCGCGATGATCGGTTGGTTGAGCGTTAGCAAGGCCAACTGGTGCTCCGCAGCCCGCCCTCTCATTGTTGGGGCTCCGTATCTTTTAGAAGGACATTTACAAAAAAAAAAAGAAAACTGGAAACAAGCAAACAAAATGGGTTGAGCCCGGATCACATTATTGTGTGTTTGTGTTGTGGTAAGGCCACGTGGCTCGATTGAGTTGAACGCCAATTTGGGGGTCAGGTCAACACGTTCCTATTTTTCCAGTTGAATGTGGGAGTGAGCGGCGAATGAGGTTCTGTCCCCCTGCCTCGCTCTTTCATTTCAATAAGAGGGGGTCGACCTCATCTGCAATCGAATCAACCCAACCCATTCACTCGCATCCCGTCTGATTGATTATGCTTCCCCACTTTATCTTCGCCCTCGTCCCCATCCTTTCCCTTCTTCCCTCCGCCGCTGCTCACGGCTTCATTACAAAAGTCGTTATAGATGGCACCACCTACACCGGCAACGTCCCTGGCGCGCAGCCCTCGGATAGCCCCATCCGCCAGATATCCGATATCAGCCCAGTGAAGGGCGCATCCAACCCGTCCTTGAATTGCGGCCTGAACGCCCAGTTGGCCTCCCAGGTCGTTTCCGCGAATCCCGGCTCCCGCATGGAGTTTTATTGGGGAGACCCTGATGGGTCGAACGTGAGTGTCGCGTTTCCCCCGCCCTCTTCAACGCTCCCTTTGCTCATCGTCGACGACGCGTCTTTTTCTAACAGTGGCCGCATAATACCGGCCCACTGATGACTTATATGGCTGCGTGTGACACCTCGACGTGCGACAAGTTCAACGGTTCGACGGCCAAGTGGTTCAAGATTGATCAAATTAGCAGAAAGTCGGATGGCTCTACCTGGTATCAACAGGACCTCAGTGCGTAGTAGATCTTTTTCCTTCGTCTCTCGGCGTGCATATATACTAACGGGCCCAAAAAACCTGACAGTGAACGCCATCCCCGTTTCGTTGACGCTCCCCACAAACATAGCCGCAGGGGAATACCTCATCCGGCAGGAAATCATCGCCCTCCACCTCGCCACGACACTCGGCGGCGCCGAGTTCTACCCATCCTGCACGCAGATCCGCGTCGGCGGCTCGCAGACCGGCACGCCCAACCAGACCGTCTCCTTTCCCGGCGCGTACAACGACAACGATCCGGGCATCCTCGTACCGAACGTGTACGACTCTGGCTCGCCGTACACCTTTCCCGGCCCGCCCGTGTCGAACCTCGCCTCGCCCGCGGACATGTCGGGCAATCTGACCTCTGCTGGTTCCGGTTCCGGTTCCGGTGCGTCTGGTGGCGGAACCTCGACTGCTTCGGCGACGAAGGGCGCCAAGCCGACGTCTTCGGGCGGATCGGGTTCGCAGCCGACGTCGGGGACTTCGCCCTCGTCGAACGCCAGAGTGTGCAAGCTTCAGAAGCACAACGCGTTGGCCTCGCACTCGAGGCGTAACTCGGGCATCACCCAGCACAAACGCCGGGTGAGCTTCATGCGTGCCATTCGTGACGCTTTTCACTTTTCGTGATCAATCTTTTTCTTGATGTGATGTTTGATGGACCTACATGCTAAGATCCGGAATTGACCCTCTTTCCCCTTCACATTGTGTAGCATTTACTCTTATTCACTAGTTTGAAAAGTTGCGTATTCTAACTGACGGCGTTGTACACTATACCTACTTCCTCCTTTGCTCATACCGCTCTAGCTGACCGCGTCGTAGATATCGCTGTTGTTGTTTTCCAGGAGATCATGTAACTACTTATTAGACTAACTAACCCCACCATACCGATTAGACAGACAACTGCACGTGTTTGATTAAGTTTACCAAGGAAGCCCTCCACGCGATGGACATGCACGGCCCCTCAAAACGTGGCCTCAGCTATTTCAAGTATGTATGAATAGCGCCGGCAAGTACCGAACGAGTTCTCACCTCATTCATGTCCTTGTGATAGGCCCGCCTCGTGCCCAACATGAGGCTTCTCGTTGCCTACCCACCTGTCCGCTAAGTTGGAGTAATTTCGACGACGGCATCGAAGGCTAACCTAAAATTCGCCTTGCACCCACTGCTCACAACTTACGACTAGAAGGACTTTACAAGGTAGGTATGAAGAACTTGGACTGGGAAGAGGGGGCCAAACTCTGATGATATGATATGATATGATATACGCCATGCATGATGGGTGTAGTGCTACTTTGCCTCATTTCCGTCATGCGAGGATAGGATGCGAATGCAGGTGTATTACTAGGGTGAACTCGCGCGCATCTCGACACGTTGTCGTGTGCCAAATCCGATTCTAGCTTCTCGATCGACCCCCTTTGTGATCTGTACAGGTGCATTCTTTCATGGCCATACTCAGCTATTGCCGCGTGGGCCCCAAAGGAAAGGCCGTTCTCACTGCATTGCCATCACTCGTGGAGAATGGCATGGCATGTCGAAACCCGGTGCAGAGCGTTTTTCCGTGTCTGTATTTCCCACTCCCGCCGCCGGGTGTACCCTATAACTTTGTCTTGATCGCATCCTCAAGATCAATGCTTTATCCCCGCAATGCTGACGATGTATCTCTGTTTCTGTAGAGAGAGCATCGCCCGTTTCTCCGTGTGGGTCAGTCCGGTACTAATTAACTGTGCTACAGAATATTGGAGTGGGTCTGGTGGCGATGAAAGTCCAGGCAGGTGGGAATCTTATCATGTCCGCGTTGGCTGCTCATTACCGGTATGCAGGAGGCACAATAGGCATAGTATTATGCGGTGGAGATAGGAAGACAGGACTGGGACTCAGAGTGTGGGATAGAGAGCAAGCGATCCGTGCGCGCCCTTGGTCAACACCGAGTGCCGCTAGTTCTCTCAGTCTACCCTACATTTGGGTTGGTACACGATGTGTCGCAGAGCATACTGAGTTTGAGATAGAGTATGGATCAGAGCAGGGTCATCGGTAAGGATTTAATGTATTTGACAGTCACAGGATGATTGGTGGCTTGTCGCGCGGCGACGAATTGGCTAATGCCCTCCTGGATGGGTCCCGATGTCTGGAATAAGTCTAAATAAAGATTTTGAAGTGCGGGTAACACATCTGTTACTCTTTCCTCCGTGAGTTGTTGCAGTGCGGGCACAACAAGCGGTGCAACGTCCTCGGATAGGTGCAAATTCTTCACAGAGGTAAAAGGTTGGAAAAGTTCAAGCCATTGGGTGTTCTCCATTTCATCTTCCCAACCTAAGGTTAGTTGATCTTCACTGTCACGAATGTTGAGTGATTCGACAGTGGAAAGAGTAGGCGATAATGAGCTACACATCTGGGCTAGGAATGAAAGCTGCCAATCTGACCCCTTGCATGGGATTGACAGGCTAATCCTTGAACCAGAATATTCCAACGTTTGTTGGGTAAGTTCGACCCTACTGTATTCATCGTCAAGGACCACATTTGCAATATTGAGTGCGCTAAGAGTTTCTGTACGATCGATGAACTGAGGTAGTTGTGTAACATCAAAAGTGAGCTGATGGAAGAGCGTTATATCGACCTCGTCGAGTAGAGGGGCATCGACCCGGGATATGAAGTCCTCCAAGTACTCGGCGACGCCGCAGAAATGAAAGTCGGTGAGAGTGGGGAGGATAGTACGTGTGAGTGGGGGTGGACGTCGGGTTGCACGGTTGGGGCGAGATCGAGGAGATAGAAATCTGAGTTCAAGGAATTTGAGGTTGGTCGCTGCAGAGAAGCAAGTGACCATCGCCTCTGGTGAAATGTACGCCGAATGCGGAATCCTTTCAAGGTAAAGAGTGACGAGGTGATTGGCAGACAAGAGGAGGTTTCGTAGTGCCGGAAATGGAAGGTACTCCACCACACAAGACTGCAGATGTGGGGCTGATCCACCCAAGAAGGTCTCAGGAACGACTAGATTAGTTTCATATGAGTGATATACCAGACCTTCCAGCTGGGGGAATGGCTCCTGCATCACTCTGGCCAATCTTCGCGATAGCGAACTTGAGACTTTGTTGAAGCTGATGGTGATTCCGCAGACACGATCGTTGTGCTCGAGTGCGGCAATGATGTTATCCGCACCCTCCTCTGAGCGACAATGATCATCTATGGTGATAGGCAGAGGTGGCCAGGTATCCAGCATCTCCCTCACAGGTTTGCTTGCTTTGCAGTAAAGCCTCAGATCCAGGCGAAGTGGTGATGCAAAGACGATGGATCGCCATCTTCGGCACACATGCGCCAACGTAATCCACCCCTCGAGAAAAGGAGAATCGTGCACATAGAAGTCAAATACTTCCAGGAGGTCCTCGTCGGGAAGTGCTTCAATGGTCACTAGTCAGTAAAGTGGCCGGTGTCACCCCAAGTCAATCACTAATTGTTACCAAAGGGACCGGCGCATTATCACTTACCTCGACCATTTTCGAACCACAGCTCTTTACGCTGACGTGCAACACGCTTTCTTGTATTCAAGGCCCTGACAGTTGGCATTAAAGAAGTGCTGGGGAGTGGATAGTTGATATTGATGGCGAGAACAGATGATGGATGGGGGTTTGGAACACGGCAGAGCAAAGCTAAGGCAGTACTAAGTAAACATAATGCTAGGGAGGGGCTTTAAACGTACTTGACAGAGCTCTTGATAGCTGCGGTGAAGCAGTTTGCAGCGGTCGCGTTTTATATCTCTGTGGCCAAGCACAGCCTGACGTCCGTGGCTGATGCATTGCCCCAAGCTTTTTCCTGATACTGTATATATTTTTTGTGGTCTAATGACGAGCCAAAGCGTCGGTCATACCGTGGGAAACTCCGCCACGAAAGGCTGTGCCCTCGATGCTGGCAGTTTAACATGGCACGGTCAACCAAACCTGTGAGATGCCGTTTGAATGTTTCTTTCACTACTCATCTCGTCATATCGGTCCCTCTGCGCGTACAGACTCACTCACCGAGGCTTACAGTACGTTATTGCTATGATGAGTCCCATCCTCAGGCCGTGCTGCCAACCACTCACGCCAATCTGAGCACAGGCATGTGGAGAAATCGCGACGGTCACGACATCCGATGAATTCGGGGTGGAAGGACGTCTTAGTCCATTGGTTCCCCATACAGTAGCCGTCACTTCGAGTCCGAATTTGGCATGTCATCATGAGGACCTGGACACCCACCACATGCATCACTGATGCGCCGACCCAGTTACAATGTACCTGGTTCGCATATGCCCTAGCAGCGTCGATATCACGAAAAGGGAATGTTGGGTATTACCATGTGAGAGTGCAGAAACCGACCGGCCTGCCTTCCATATCTGGTCAACTCACGCGATGACTCTCATCGTTTGCACACAAGCAAAGTAGCAGCCCACCACGCTTATCTGAAAGAGCGCGCGTATGGGAACTGAACGGAAGATACGCGAACCTCGGGCACTTCAGTAGCAATCAATAAAGGATGAAGGGAAAGTGAAAGTGCGCAGCAAGGGTATGGGATCTGAGGGTGGGGGACATGGGGGGCTGGGCTGGGCTGTGCCGTGCGTATGGCATGTTTCAACAGTGGGAGCTGTGACCGTGCGCCTGAGGGCTTATAAAAAGGGTGTGAGCGGGGGGCCATGCATGAAATGATGAGGTGGCATGTCCATCCTAAAACTTGAGTACAGTATTTTTGAGGGCGAAAAAAAGACAGCGACGCACATGGGAAAAGGTCACGTGCTACGATGATCAGTCGGAGGATTGCAGCCCGCCATCTGCACAGAAACAGTGTGAAGGTTCCGTACTGTCATTTTTGAGGAACTTTTGATAGAAAACGAGTGGGTTGAGACCGGATCTCCTCATTGTGCTCATTGTATTTGTGGTATGAGACCACGTGGCTCGACGCTAGGAGCCAGGGCCAACGACACGTTCCTTCCTTCCGGTTGTATGGGGGAGGTTTGCCTCGCTCTGTTCATTTCAATAAGAGGGAAAAGGGGTCCACCCATGCAATCGAGTCATGATCAACCAATTCACTTCCATTCCGTCCACCCGCGCGCGCTCATGGTCAACACCGAGTGCCGCTAGCTCTCAATTTATCCTATATTTGGGCTGCTAAACGACGTGTCACAGAGCATACTGAGTTTGAGATACAGTACTAATCAGAGCAGGGTCACCGGTAAGGCTAGC
>QLOT01004904.1:0-13089 GCA_003313875.1 Russula aff. compacta | reverse complement strand
GCGCTCGATGGCCCAGGCCGAGTTCGTCGAGACCCTTGAGCGCCTTGCGGGTGGCTGGCGCATCGGCGTGCAGCCCCATTCGCGGATGCGCGCGCGAGCAGGACACGGCGATGGCCATGTACGCAACGGAAAGCTCGCCATTGAGCCACCCCCACCGCCGCCTTCTTCCTCTTCTCCACCCCCTTCCCCTCCCCCTACACGTGCTTCTATCGAAGCGCCCATCGCCCCCACTCCTGCGGTCTGGTTAGACCCGCTCTCGCCTTCGACCTCTTCGTCTGCTATGGCGTCAGGGTCCGCGTCCGCGCCTACTTTGGCGCTGATGCCGGCAATACCGTCACGCCGGGCGACGCCCTCGCCGTCGCCCGCGCCTGCGCAGTGCGGCAGTATGGACCTCGTGGAGGCGCTCGATTGCGCGCGCATCATCCTCGCGCCTGTCGCGGAGCGCCAACGCGAACGGACCGAGCAGAACGCGCTCGAAAAGTGGAAGCTCTCGCCTTCCTCGTCGTCTTCCTCCTCCACCAGCGGCAACGGCGCCGCGGGGAGGAAAGGAAAGGCAAAGCCGCTGCCCATTAACATACCGCTGCATGGGCCGCGCGTCGAGGTTGTGCTGGCGTGGCTTGCTGCGGTGTGGTTGGTGGAGCTTGAGAGTGTGGCTTTGTCGGAGTCAGATGAAGGCTCTTGAAGGAATATTTGAGGAGTGATGGTTGAAGCGTTGAAGGGGCGAGGTATAGCGATTGTATATGATGAGCTGCCGGTTTTGTTTGTTTGTTTGTTTTTCGTTTGCACCTGTACTGTACGTCGTGAGCTTGGATAGGAAATGGTGGTGCAGTACGATATGTTCTTTGCGCCTGTGCGCCGGTTATTAGCGCGTATTAGCGCGTCGGGCAGATGAGGTTACCTCACACCACAGGTGAATTCCGCGCGAAACGGAGTCACACTAGTACATGCCCCTCAGGACAACGAGTGCCCATAGCGCTTATTTGAAGGAACTCCGAGGCAGAGAGGAAGATGGAATTGAATATGGTATATTTGTACTGACGCAGTATGTGTGTACGAGGCAATGATACATCATGATACATTATGACACGAGATCTCGAGAGCGAGTACTATATGAGAGTATGGATTACCGGAAGAGCAAATAGGTTTCGCTGAGGTAGGTCACGGTATGGCTTCGATGTTGAGTTGAAAGGAACCGTGTAAGACGGGTATAAGCTGATGAGTGATGGCTTACTGTTTGTTATGAGGCGTTTTCCAAGGGCAGATCTAAACAACAAGGCTCAACGTACTCAACTCCGAGTTTGTGAAAGGTATACGGTACTCTATGGGGCATGGAGAGCAAATTGCGAACTACGTCATCAATCCAGTGGAGGTCGTTCGTGTCACTGTAAATTCGTATTCGTATTGTATTCCATTCGCTCAGGATGGACTGCTTGCTTTCAGACTCAGACTCGAACGATGATGATGAGCCCGGCCCCCCTCTTGTCTTATCCACGACTATCATCAATGCAAGGAATCTTCTTTCCATCACACACGATTATCGGGCGACCGCCTGGTGTTGGTGAGGGGCTTGGCACTAAAGCTTCGGGCTACAGTACACGAGCAAGCTCATCTATATGGTCGTGGGTCTATCAACGTAACCATCATATCATAACAACAACAAAGAGATAGAGTTTTGCATCGGTCGGTCGAACCCGAGTTTCTGTTTGTCAGCACGATGTAACACTCGCCACAATCAGACATTCCTAGGCCTAGGCGGTGGCGAGGCGGCGGCGAGGGTCGAAGCCTCATGCACATATATACACATGCCCGTCTGCACTCTCATTCTCAACAGTCATGTCCTTCCCCACTGCCCACGATCCCGATCCTGATATTTTGCGTTCCGTTGTCTATCATGTCTTCATGCCGCCGAAGCTTCCCCAGACAGACCCTGGCGAACAGACTGAGCAGAAAACGAATGTGGCGCTCTGTTACTGCCTCATTGAGGCTGCACGAGACTTCATCAAGACCCTCCCCTCTTCAAAACGAGATTTATGGATGCATATGATCAAGATGATGGAGTTGGCTCGTCGCGCTCCGTTCGAGGAGGCTGGCCTCCAGCATATGTTATCAAATATGGCCATCGGAGGTACTTCCATTATTTTCCCACTTTTTTCCGCATTCAGCCATTTTCTATCAGATGTATTTTCTATGTATATCCGCGCACAAAATGCTGGTCTCATCGTGCGCAGACCTGCCCTCGCCGACTTGGTTCAGTTCGAGGTGTTCGAGGTCTCGCCATTGAATACTGATGTCATGTCGACCAAGGGAAAGCTTCTGTGCTCATACCCAGGGCCGGCGATCCAGATGCCCACGATCACATTTATGAACAAATGCTTCCTCCAAGAACTTTCCTCTTTCCTGGTCCAAATGAACGTTGATCACTTGGATTCTACTCCGATCACTTCCAAGGCAGGATCTGTCGTCTACGAGGTCCGGGAAAGTGCGGATCCAAGGTACATATCGGAGTTATTGGTGGGAATCCTCAGGGGTTTTGGTCAGCCAGCAGTTGTAGAACGCATCACCAAACGTATAGGAGATGAAGTGCTCTGGGATCATGCGTACAAGCCGTGGCGAAGATCCTCATTATGGCTAACCCTCAGAGTCGCCCTCCAAACATCCCTACGTGACAGCAATCTTTACAAACCTTTCATGCTCTTCTTTCACGCACATCTTCTACGTACCTGCTTGCGCCTAGATTTCCCAAGCGAATTACTCTACGCAATGAGAGTCAAAATGGCTCGGCGTCTTTCGAAATTGGGCCCTGCGGTGTCACTGCATGTTTCTAAATTTGTCTATGAGACTGCAAAGGAGACAGAGGCACTTCTTTCGAAGAGATGGGTGGCACTCCAGACCATCGAAGCTGTCAATCCCCCATTGAATCTTCAAAGGCTCAATTTCGTCACAGATACCCACATATCCCTTCGCATGTCATACAATTACCTCACGAAGATGCTTCGCTCGGCCTCAAATGGTTTCTCACAGATTCGGTTCACCCCCTCCCACGGACCACGCCTCAATCATGTACACGATTTCAAGCAATTTTCGAATGGCCAACTGACAAAGGCTATTTCCAATTCCAAAGATAAGCGCATCGTAATTGCAGACTTCGAATTATCTGTGGGTAGAGACTTGAAATCTTGGGTCGCTACATCCACGAACAACGACAATGCACCAGATGTTATTGCTTCATGTATCGAGCAGTATTATGCTGGGGCGAAGGAGCTGTATGGAGCCAACCCCGAAGATAATTCAGTAATGATTCTGACGATCATGGATCTTTGGGTTGCTTTGGATACACTCGTCATCCACCAGTGTCCCTTACTCAAGCAATATTCCCCCGAAATCCCTTCCGAATTCCTCCATTGCCTACTCCTTCATCGGTCATCCACTTTGCGGCGAGCGTCGCACATTGAAGAGTATCTGTGTCTGCGTCACAAAGAAGCTCTCAGTGTCCCATCTGTCTTCTCAAACACCGTTAATGATTCTAGTTTCGCTGTGAAGTATTTTCATACTTCCAAAAAAAAAAAAAACAATACTTTAAAACGCCTTCATGACACGATAAATACTCATGCTCAGCAAGAACGGGAGGCGAAACGAGCAGAACTAGTTTCTTTGAATCAGAAATCGAAATCCCTCTTAGACCAAGCTTCAGAGATCGATCACGTGTGGTCTATGAACAAATTCGGGGAAAACATCCACAGCACGCCTTGCAGGAAATGTAAACTAGGATCTCAAGCCAGAGCTCTGAAAATCCATGTTCATGAGTGGCCTTTACCCCTCTCGACCACGCACGCGCAGCTAGCCGTGTTTGAGCTGTCTCCGCCTCGTGCATTTTCTGTCTGGCGCGATACAACTTACATGATTCTCCGGGACATCGGCCTGTCCTCAGCACCCGATTCACACGATAAGCCCAAGGTTCTGTTGGATTCGTTCTCTGGCCTCCGTCATTGGGCCGTGCAGGATCACCGAGTAACTATTGGTTCAACTTCGAAGTCGTTTACTCAGAGTCACTATAACGCGGTCGGGATTCCCACGGAAGAGTCTTCGGTTCTCGTCAATAATGGACTATCCTTCAGGTTATTTGATAGTACTCGTGGGTCCTGGTTAAGAGAGTCCCTCTCTGGGTCCAATGTTGCGGAGCTGTGCACACCTCCCATCCCCACCTCAAGCCCTTACAGTCACCTCCATCACTTTGTGTGCGGCATTCAACACACCCCAGATGATATCATTGCCGCTCAGGCTGATTGTCCCAAAGAAATCGGCCTTCATGAATATAATGCATTTTCAGGGTTGCGCAGTGGCCCACGGTTGCAGTGGTTGAACATTGCAAGGGAACTAGCATCCTCCTCTCTCTCTTTTCGTCGCGAGGAAGTGCACACCTTAATAACTCAAGCAGCTTGGCAACTCGGACCAGTTTCAGATGGCGTTCACGAGTGGCATGTAGAACTCAGCATTCCCAGCTTCGGAAGGGTCCTCCTGCATGAGCTGGAGTCCCTTCTGGAAAAGATTAAAGGCAATTGGCTTGAGGAGGTGACGGTACGGACTATTGGTACGTCAGATACCTCTGATCCCCACTTTTGTCTGACCTATCCCCAGCTCTTATAGCCAGCCGTCTTATGACCTCAACAAAAGACGCAGATATTTCTGGGCGTGCATGTGTACTGTTGCGGGTGGCTCGGAACTTGACATATGAATGGATATGTGAACTAGAAAGGAAGTTGGATTCTACGCAAGATGAAGCATCCCGCGCCGGACTACGACATCGATTATGTATGCTCGCCATGACTTGCTTCTCAACTTTCGACGCATGCTCAGAACACGTTCCTTCTACCCTCACACCGGATGAAGACTTTGCCATCGCAATGCAATGTGCCGTCATTGTCCATGACAACACACCGTCTCTCACAAATGAGGACTCCCTCTATTTCAATCGGATGCTGACTCGCCATCGTCGGCTACTGCATGAATTGGAGCCCATATTTAGCCATCCGCTGCCGACCGTCCTCGGTAAAGTTAAATTGTTGCATTCGGGTGCTTTCGACCGCGCCCTTGCACGGCTATGGCTAGGTTATCGTCCCCATATTTCCTCGAGTTGGCATGCGCTTCCCAAACCGAATTCTCGGTGGATATACTGTGTAACAGAACTTGGGAAGGAAGTCCACTACGACCTACTGACGGGTCAGTTGCTCATAGGTGGGAAACCGTTGGGAAGACTTCCTAAAGAGATGGCGGAGCACCCAACATATGCGAGTATACTGGGCACGGTGAGTGCTCAAAGCCAATTTTCTCAGACTCTTTCATACCGTTTCTGATGTCCTTTCAGAGTATCCTCGATGTGGCTCCAGCTGACATCCCAGGAATGGACTTCATGACTCGATCCACTGTGTCAGGATATCAGGTAAAGTCATACAATCCTCTGGCGTTTGGCAGTGATTAAGCCCAACCTAAGATCCTATTCTCTTGGAATGATGGGGATATCATCTTGCGAGTACGCAAGCCTGGAGACTCGCAAATGTTCCAGCTCATCCCACGGTCCGCGTTCTCTGGCGATTTCCCCCTATCCTTTATCGATGAACACACCCACTGGCTCAACCTGGACACTCGTGAGCTCGAATTCCGTCCCGCCGAATCACCATGGGTACCTAGAGCCTCTAACTGGCGGCTTTACGTTCCAAACCCTGGGATTTACCCCCGTGCGATCCTTCAGAAGCCTGGCCAAGATAATTCCAAGATACGACTCATCGACATTCGTTCACGTTCTTTCGGCGTTGTGTCCAACCTACTGTCGCCACTAGAATTGCCAGAACATATCATTGCTATGCATACCGCCGAGATGTTAGAGGTTTCCCTCCCTCGATTGCATCTATCATTCTTTGTCAATGCCGACTGGGAGCTCGAGTGTCGAAGCATGCCTGGTTACGTTATTGACAAGAACCAGTCTTGTGGGACGATGTTCGGCCTAAGAAACAAACTTATCTTATGCCCCAGCATTGCCAGCTCGGAGTCCCTGCTACCGCGACGAGTTCTCATTCCTCAGGGGGAGATTTCCTTCAAGACGAACGGAGACTTCACTGAGCTTTTCATAAATACTGAGGCTGAGAAGCATGTCCGTTGGCACGAATATATGATTGACACCAATCTTCACTGCCTCTCAAGTAATTCAAGTTTGATGAGCAAGCTATACCAATCTTACCTCCACGCGCTAACCAGTCACTGTCTTCCTGATCCATTGCTTGGTCATACCGGAACAGAAGAGGCCCTGTGCATATTGCGGAGCGCTGCGTGTCGATCTTTCCAAAGATTGAAGACCCCCGAGGCAAAGCTGCTGGAATTGATCAGTCACTTGTCGCCGGGCAGATTTTATTATCCACCTCATCGACGGTCAATGGTCACGGTGAAGTGGAACGACCTCCCTGCGCTGTCACAACATCACGACTTCTGCCGGATTGTAAGCTCGCTTCTTGACCATGCAAATGCTCTGGAGGCCCTGTATGATCAACCGGTTGCTTTCCACACCCCCGCCCGCGATCAATTTTTGTTGGATCGGGCAGCCTCCCGAAATCAGTCATACTATCCATCGGACCTGCATGTCTCGGAGCAACCATCATCCAGAGACGACATCAAGTACAGATCGAGGGATGTTCTGGACACAGAAGAAACAGCTGAACACGTAGCCTACGAGACATCACGGTCTATCTGGAACGGACAGCCTTCCGTTGACGGCAGGTCACAGAGCCTTTGGGAGCAGATGAAATCATGGAGTTCGGTTGGCCCGTCAGAGAGCGACATCTCACTGGGATATAGTCGATACTGGCTTGAATTTGATGCTGCACAGGACTGGTTTGTGCTCTACGATCTCTTCTGCAACGCGATGAACGGGGACCTTCGAAACTCAAGGATCAAACTGTCTTTCTGCCTTTCAGCTGCAGCTTATAGCCAGTCCAAGTATGCAGACACCATCCCCCTCTTTATGATCTTCGCTCTAGATGGACGTTGTCGCGACTTCAGCCCTCCAATAGACTCTTATACGCTTTTAGATGGACTAGAAATGGAACGCAGTCGTCTCGAGGACCTGATATCCAAATCCGCCCTACCAATAGTCCAAACACCTGCGCATTTGTTCATTGTAGGAAGGAAATTGACAAAGGGAGACAAAAAGCGGAAGAAGGCGGAATATGATGCAGCCATCGGGAAGGAATCGTCAAAGGTCGCAACATCAATACTACGTTATGGGCCATACCACGAATCTGTGGACTATCCCGAACAGTGGCTCGACGTCTCTGATTGCACACGACGCATAGTGGAATACTCCCAATCTGTCTCCCGGAATAACAGACTTAGAGAACATGTGTTAAAGTTACAGGGCATCGTGCAAGACTACAGAAATGTCTTGGTACCTGACCTCTTGCCATATGTATTCTCACCCCAGTTCACCGCCAGTAGTTCAAGGGCACCCTCATATTCGATTCGCAATGTATTGGTGTCTTGCGCCAACACTCCGACTCCCTCTATGGACGGAGAACCTTTCCTAGGTCATATCATCCCTCCCAGCTCAGCAACGAATAGCGAGCCACCACCGCCTGCATTGGACAACCTCAAAACTCTTATCAAAGAGCTCCAAGATTCTCGACAACACTTACTACAGATCTACGGAACTGAGCTGAACAGGAGTCGTCTGGCACTGTTAGAACAAAATCCCTCTCAATCTGTGCCACGTGCCGTTCCTTCGCAAGAGCTCCTGCGTCTTTATCATGACGAATGTTCTCGTAGGAAAGATGAAATATTTTCTGAAATCGTGACTACTCTTGCGCCATCCCAAATTGTGGAGAAAACTAGCAGGCTTGCGGGTGCTTGGCCTCGGATAACTCCTCGATCCATACTCAGTCAGTTAGCACAAGATCGTATCAGCACTCTTCCTGATTCATGGAAGTCCGTAATTATACACTACGCCGTGTCTCTCCTCAAATATCAGCAGTCTCTGCGCTTGTTGGAACTCTTGTCAAAACAAAAACATCAGGAACTTCTTCGGGAAATTGAAGCCAGCCACAGCGATGTACTGGCTGAATCGTCGCCTGATTGGCTGTTAATCCAGGTTCGTCCCTAACATTTCTACAAAAGCAGTTCAGATAGACTAAGACGTCCACTTTGGACAGATTGAGGCAAATCTGCTTGCTCGTCCAATTCAGGTGTCTGTCGCGCGCGAGATGATTTCTCCAAGCTCAAAACGGAACATATCTCTTCAACTCAACATGGGAGAAGGGAAGTCATCTGTTATTGTTCCTCTCGTCACTTCGACTCTCGCCGATGGCTCAAGCCTTGTGAGAGTCGTGACTCTCAAGCCCCTCTCAAACCAGATGTTCCAACTCCTCGTTAGCCGGCTCTCCGGCCTGGCCAATCGACCCATTTTCTATCTTCCGTTCTCTCGCAGTCTTCGCATGAGTAGCTCCCTGGTTGGAACCATCAGTGGTCTCTATAGGCGATGTGTCGCCGACGGTGGCATTCTGGTTATCCAGCCGGAACATATACTTTCTCAGAAACTTATGCACATTGACGTTCTCCTATCATCAGAAGGAGACCATAGCAGTTCAATGACTCGAGAGCTGGGGGTCTTACAAGGCTGGGTGGCAAGAGTATCACGCGATGTACTCGACGAGAGCGACGAAATTCTGCATGTCCGGTATCAACTTGTCTACAGCGCAGGAAAGCAGATGCCTGTTGATGACCATCCCAATCGATGGATCACGACGCAACAGGTGTTCAGCAGGCTGCAAGTACACGCGTCAACATTATGTGCCAGATTCCCGAGAAAGTTCGAGATTGATACGACACAAAGAGGATTTCCAATAATTCGCATACTCGATTCCTCTATTTTTATGAAGATATCTTCACTCATCATCGACGATGCTCTCACTGGAGGGCTATCCAACCTCCCACTTAGTGTCCTCCCATTATCAACTCGGGAAGCTACTCGTCGCTTCATGTCTCAGAGGGAGATCTCAGACGAGGATCACCACTTGATTCACTCCCACTGCGCCGGGACAACCTTGTTTAATGGAATCCTTCTACTCCGTGGGCTCCTTATGAACGGCGATGGAATTCTGGGCTATGTTCTCAAAGAGCGACGATGGAGAGTTGATTATGGTCTCGATCCCAGCAGGACCTTATTAGCTGTCCCATATCGAGCCAAGGTTTGTCGTATTCACCTAGCACAAGATGTAGCTGACTATGAATGCAGGACGTACCAAGCTTGAAAGCCGAATTCGCCCACCCAGACGTTGCCATCGCATTGACCTGTCTTAGCTATTACTATGGTGGCTTGACGAAGGACCAAGTGCTTTTGTGCTTTGATTTGCTCGCCAAGCTTGATAACCCGGAGATGGAATACGACCACTGGGTGGAGTTGGAACAAGGCCTTCCTCCGGCGCTGCGCCAGCTCAACGGCGTGAACACCGAAGACGAATGCCAAATTGATGAACTGCTTGTGCCGTTATTCTCGAGGAACAAAAGGACCGTAGATTTCTACCTGTCACAAGTGGTCTTCCCTCGGGCTGCCAGAGAGTTTCCATCCAAACTCCCAACGTCTCCCTGGGATCTGGTGGAAGACATGAACAACATTACAACAGGCTTTAGCGGAACAAATGACAATCGTTACCTCTTACCCACGTCGATAACCCAGGAAGACCCCCGTTCTGTGCTCAGTACAAATGCACTCGTGTTGCAACATCTCCTTCGGCCAGAGAACAACCATTATGAGTGTACTGAAGGAGACAATGGCATGCGCGAATCAGCAAAGGCATTCCTGCAGCGTCTAGTCAACAAAGATCCAGAAATTCGGGTGCTATTAGACGTAGGAGCTCAGATGCTAGAACTTCGGAACGAAGAACTTGCACGACTCTGGCTCACCCTTCGACCGGATGTCTCCGCTGCTATCTTCTTCGACGACTTGGATCACCTCACAGTGGTCACACAAGATGGAATGACAGAGCCGTTGATCTCATCTCTTTTCAATAGGCAGCTAGAGAAATGCGTGGTATACCTGGACGATGCGCATACCAGAGGAACAGACCTGAAGCTTCCGCAAGGAATGCGGGCGGCTGTTACACTGGGGCCGAAGGTGACCAAAGATAGATTAGTACAAGGTAAGGCGGACAAGTACTTGGTTTAAAGAAGAAAAACTAACGATTCTGCAGGTTGTATGCGAATGCGTCAGCTAGGGAAAGGCCACTCTGTGATGTTTTTTGCACCGGGAGAAGTCGACCGTCGTATCCGTAGCCTCATACCAAGCGAAAAGGTGTTTGGGTATCGCATTCAAGTGCTAGACGTCCTCCGATGGGCCATGCACGAGACGTGTGAAGACATCCGTCACCACCTTCCATACTGGGCCGAACAGGGTCTCGACCACCACAAGCGTTTCGCGGCATATAAAAAATTCCGTTCATCTCAGGATTTGGAAGTTCTACGAAATGCCTGGCTACAACCCGAGTCGGAGACGTTGGAAGAAATGTACTCAAATTCACCGGCCGCTGGTATGAATCCTGAGATAAGAAGTGTCCCGTCTCTACGTGAACGGATCGAGCGACTTGACATGACGAAGCAAGTCGATGTCAGGGCGGCGGAAGAACAAGAGCGAGAGGTGTGCCATGAGGTCGAGCGGGAGCGTCAAATAGAGCGCCCTCCGAGGGCCCAAGGAGCGCAGCACATGATCTCCCCCGAAGTCCGGATGTTCATTGATACGGGGAATCTTTCTAGGCTCTCGAGACACATATCCCCACTGTTGCTTCCTATTAATATGGCCAAGGCCCTGGATTCGACAACGGAGTGGTCGCCATCTCCACTCGCGACGGCAGATTTCACTACCACGGTCATCGGTTTGGATGGCAAGGGCCTGACAGACTATCTCCGTCCCGTCAACTGGATTCTTTCAAGCGGTTCAGGGAAGGACAGCGTCGTGCTTGCGATCAGTCCATATGAGGCTCACGAGCTGCTTCCTCTGATCCGCAAGAGCACGAAAGTCAGGCTACATATATACGCGCCACGGGTGACATCATCAATGCGTTCCTTCTCCGACCTCACATTCTATTCCATCCCAGAAGACTTGTCTGGAGAACGGTGGTCAGCACCTGCGCACGTGAGGACAGAGTTGAATCTGTTCGCAGGTCAACTGTACTTCGACAGCAGAGAGGAATACGAGAGGGTATGCGTGCTCCTCGCTCTATCGATAGCACATCCAGGTGCAAAACACAATGACGTGGACGGGTTTGTGCCACCGGCGTACCGGACAGGGGGGCACTCCCCGCTCACGAAAAGCAAGATATCTATATTGAAGATGCTGATAGGACTACGACGGAAGGGGATGGGTTACCATAGAACGCACCTAGGACAAGTTTTGAACACCATCCCTCTAAGTGAAGAGACTCTATCTTTGTTATGATCTTGATTGCTACGTAGCATATGTACAAGTACCGATTTATCGAGTGGTTATATAGACTGAGCTTTATGGACACCATCGAGAGACCGGTAACTAAGGATGGCCTAAGAACTATTTTTCTCCTAGAGTCTGAGTCACTTTAGAGAGCCGATTCAGCCTGAGAAGTACCACAGACCAATGATGTGATGTCTTTTCTCCGACGTGTACGACCGCCCCGATGATAGTGGGTGGATTATGAAGAACTGATTCCATACTTAATCTAAGCTGAGGGGCTAGAGTAGTTAGGGTTCTTCTAAAAACCGAAACCCAAACTTTACAGACGGAAGCTGGGTGAGACGCGCAAGCGCCCAAGCTCGCTATGCGACGCGAGGAACGCAGTTCGTGAACGATGAGAAAAAGCCATTTATGGGAGCACGAGCGCTTCTTCCCTTGTTCGCTTTGATGATGGCTTCATGATGCCCCCGCCGCCTTGCTCATCCGACACCCAGCAAGGCGCCTCCAACGCCGACGGTGACAACATCACCGAGCAGGCCACGTACGCATTCCTGCTCTCCCGTCTAGGTGCACCCAGGACTCCGCCATCCACGCTATCTCCGAATGCAGCAGTGTTGCTCACCACATAGTACGCGGTCACCCGCTGCTCGTCGAGTTACATTTCTCCGTGCTGCTCTGCCTGCTTATACTTGGCCGCTTCCCTGCGCTACTACGTATGTTCATCCGCGCCGCCGCCGCCATCAATCGACTCGAGGGATCTTACCCCCGAACTCGATGGCTGGAGTCTAATTTGTGGAGAGACTTGAGAGCCTTGCAGATGGCTGGCGCGTTGGTGTGCAGCCCCATTCGTGAGTGTCCCCATTGAATCACCGTCATCGATCCCTTCTTCCTGTCCGACTTCCCTTGCTCACACTCCCGTCCCAGCGCCTGTCCTTCCCGTCCCCATAAACTTGTTTGACCCGCTCTCGCCATCGATCTTTTCGTCTGCTTTAGCATCAGACGCCGTGTCCAAATCTACTCTGGCGCCGATGCCGCCGACGCAGTACGGGAGCTATTGGCCTCGATGGCACACGCATCATTCGTAGCAGCACGCACGAGCACAGCAGAATGAGCTCGAGAAGTGGAAGCCCTCGCCCTCGTTGTTGTCTTCCTCGTCTGCCAGCGGCAAGGGTGCAAGGAGGAAAAGGCAAGGCTCAGCTGATGCCAATCTGCCTACGGCTGCATGGACCGCGGGTAGAGGTTATGCTTGCGTTTCTTGCTACGGCGTGGTTACCAGAGCTTGAGAATGTGGCTTCGTCGGAGTCAGATGATGACTGTTAGTCGGAGAGATGTCGTAGTATACGATGGGTTGCTTATATCTTTCTTATATGTGAACTCGGACAGGAGATGGTGGTGCAATAAGAAATGTCTTTTGCGCCGGTAGCTGTCCACGCCTCGGATTGATGATGGAGGTTGCCAACGCATCATGCCTCTGACGAGTGAATTACGTGCGAAACGGAGGATTTGTACTTTTGGAATGTAAGGTACCATCTGGTCCAATCAGGCTTATTTGAAGTTCTGAATACAGTGCAGGACGCTCAAGGCCGGCAAGTCTGCAGCCGGTGCAGTTTTGCACCGGCTGCCCCCAT
>QLOT01004863.1:0-31103 GCA_003313875.1 Russula aff. compacta | reverse complement strand
TGCCCTGGATTCCCATTCCAGGTTATAACAATTTCCCTTCCGATCGTATGTTATGCCTCCCCTTCTGGCCGAAGTGGCGGGATCAATAGGCTCGGAGTCGGAGCCGGCATCATCCGGCAAGGCGTCGAGATCATCAGAGGAGGGCACAGGCACAGAAGAGGAGGACATAGATGACATTGGTTGTAAAGACGCGTCTGAACGCGTCTGAACGCGTTCCCCCTGCGTGCACACCGCTCATCCACAATCTGTACATTGTGGACACATTTTTAAAATAATCGATATATTTTTATTTAATTAAATAATCCAGAAATTGTAAATGCACATGCACATGACGCGCCAACTTTCCGCAACCACTACACGTGATGCGCCGACTTGTTGGATTGTCGGACTTTGAACCACTACACGTGCTTGCCACGTGTAGTGGTTGCGGAATTACAAGGACTGGTGGGGGCACGAACAGATGATCGCGGAGCTACTAACTTATGTGCGAATGCATGAGGGTCCAAGGAGTCAGAGATGGAATGTTGGGATGAGAGTGGGATCAGGGACGTGCCAGTCGGTCACCGTAGAGACAGTTGGAGTGGCTGCCGTCACTAGACTGGCCATCCACGTGCGATGCGAGCCGCTCCTCCTCCGAGCCTACCAAGAAAATTCCAAACCGCTGTAGTCCCTTCATTTGGAAAGCCCTCGCCAGCTGGGCGCATGGTGTTGAAGCTTGACCATGCGGTACGGTCATAGTACGTGGGCCCACCGGGTACGACATACTGGTGCGCCAGGAACGGACTCATCGCGAAGAATACAACTGCACTCGCACCAACACATAAAAGCGCATGTGAAGCGAGTCCACCCCATACCACCTTGCCTGCCACACTGTCACCACCATAAACATAGGTGTTATAAATGTTGTAAAACCGGCTGTTTTTTTGTCGACGGCTAGCAGGCGCACTTGTCGCAGCGTCCTCCAGTGCTCTGTCAAATAACCTGCATCCAATGCCGACCTCCGCTTTGAGCGCTCGCCACTCTTCAAGCACTTCGGCGGAAACCTCTACAGGTGAGCGGAGAGGTATTTTGAGGCCACTGTGCCAGATACGCAGTGTCTCGACTGCAACACGAAGGTCGCGACGCTTCCGTGGATCAGGAATGTGCGAAAAGGACAAGTCCTCAGAATCGAGTAGATGTAGCAGGTCGTGGGATGGGGTCTCAGACGCTACTTGGTTGTAGGATGGGGGAAGGTCGACCGGAGAATTAGGTGTGGGGAAGTCAAGTGGTACTGGCTTAGCTTTCGGGGTAGGAGGGAGGAGGGTGGAGGAAGAGGAGGCGAGTGCTTCATCGTCTTCCTGAGGCGAAGGTGACCGGGAAGTGTTATGTTCCTCGGTCTGAACCCCCACCTCCGTCGTAAAACGCGATATGGGAATGTCAGTCTGCGTGGATGTGGATGCGGACGTTGATGACACGTCAGTCTGAGTGGCGAGCGAGGCGACCAGTGCTTTATATGCAGGTTCTGTTTGCACTATTGAAGTCTTTGTAAAGGGGGCAGGGTCATGTTGAATATAGGCATCCGTATATTCCCGGGTTTCCCTCAATGTGAGTGGTTGGACGTTATTAGCCTTACTATGACCACGCTGTAGAAATGATTGGCAAAGGTGAAAACCAGCGATCATAGAAAGTGGTCCTACCTTCTTCGTTCTCGTGATAATCGTTTGTACAATATCTCCGTCCTCTGCATCGTCGTCTTGGCCCTCGATGCCGAGCACCCTCAAAGTTTCCGCCGAGTCTCCTTCATCCTCTTCGTGTATCCATCCATTCCCATCAGTTAACTTACTGAGTAGTTCCGCACCCAAGCTCCTACTGACACTGCTAGGCGCACTGCTCGTACCACTTCCGGTACTGGGAGCATTGCTCGGAAGCCCCGCGCGGAGCTCATCCATATCGAATCTCATGCGGTCGATAGTCTCCTTCAGCATGAGGTTCTCCTGCTTCTGCTCATCCAGACTCGCCTGCGCTTGTTGCGCGAATGCGAGATCTTGCTCTAGCAAAACGATGCGTTCTTCGTACGCTTCATTTTCTTTGAGGTATTTATTGGTCTCCATTTGTTGAAGAGAGAGACTTTCTCGGAAACTCCTGATCTCCTCGTCCTTTCGGCGAAGTGTATTGCGCAAGTCCTCAGATTCGTCTACAATTACCCATCAGTATGTCAAACGGAGCGAGTCAAATCACCACTTACGCAACTGTTCCTGGTATTGTTTTTGCAACGAATTGTACATCGTGCGTGAGTTGTCCAGGGTCTTTTGCACCTTGGCAATTTCGCTTTCGAGGGCGGCGATTTGGGTTTGGTTCGAGCGCTCTTTACTCCGCAGCTCTTTCTCCTCGCGCTTCGCTGCGCTGAGCTCGCTTTTTGCCTCTTCAAGACGCGCCTCCATCTCCTCCAGTTCAAGTTCATGGTCAGCTAGTTTGCCTTGCAGCGTGCGCTCCGCTTCGACAATTTTCTTGGCAAGGTCAGCATTGACCCGCTGCAAAGCCTCAAGGCGCTCCAGAGGTTCCAGGGAGGCTGTGGAAGAAGCCGTGGAACGATCAAACACTAGTCCAAGGGCCGAGTCGTCTTCAGAGTCGTCCGAATCTGAGTCTGCCGACATGCGCGGCATTGGAAGTTTGGTGACAGTTTCCTCAAAAGCTTCATACATAGCGCTGGCAAGATCGAGTTGTGGTGGGGTGAGGTGCGAAAAAGGGGAATGGGACTGTGCCCTTGAGTGGGGACGAGAGCCGACAGCTCCAAGAGGAGGCGAACTGACTGGGCCATGCGATGCAGTGGGGGATTGTTGGGAACTTGGGGTGGTTGGGTTGGAAGGAGCACGTGTGCGACCACTAGTAGAGCGACTGAACACGGTGGGGGACTGGAGATCAGATTCAGTAAAGAGGAAGCGAACCACAAGTCGATGGAGGATAGAGGGAAGTCAAAGTTATGATGGTGCAAAGCACGCCAAGCCCGAACAAATAACTCGCATGCTTCATTGAGGCATCAAGTAGGTACGAGAACTAGCCACGAGGATATATGCCCGGGCGGAAAACCATCGCGAGATAGACTAACCTCTGAGTCGCTCACCGAGCGGCCATGACTACTAGCATCACTTTTCCTGCGGCCGGGGGCTGCAGGCCTTCGCGTCCAACTCGATGGTGCAACGGGAGCCAGAGGCGTGCTTCGCTGGCGCTTCTGCGCGTCGAACGGTGAGTCCTTCGCACCAGGGGTACGCGGCATTCCACCTGCACCACGACTTGGAGGCCGACTGGGTGGTCGACTACCGGCCATGGGGCGACAATACGTTCCGGTGGAACCATTGCTAGAAGAGCGTGAGTGTCGACCGTGGTAATCACGTTCATCTGCGCGACCGCGGTTCAAATCGTCAGCGCTCGATAAGATGTCTTCGGGTTCAAGTTGTTGGCTTGAAGATGTACGCATCGCCACGAGTTGAAGGATGGTATCCGGCGTCGCCTCGACGCTTGGAGACGCGTCCACGATTTGCATGAAACCGGCCATCTCGTCCTCGGTGAGAAGTTCAACGCCATATTCTTCTTTGTAGGTATTAAAAACGTCGGAAAGGTACTTGGCAGGGAGGGACGTCACGCCTTCGGCGTTATCATAAGACTGAGGGTGGTCGCGAAAGATGTCACGAAGTTCTTGTTGGATGTCTACGATGGATTGGCGATGTCGGCCAAAGTTCTTCATGGTTACAATTATCAGTGACGCGTAGAAAGAGATGAGGGACGCAGAATTATGACTCACTAGGTCATCCATGTTGAAGTTTAATAGTCTCAAGCGAGCCACAACCACGAACGACCGACGAGAAAGCTCAATGTTCACAAATTTGGTTATTTGTTCATATTATCCATATGTTCGGATTATCGGATTATATAACACATTGATTCATTTTCATCTCATCTTCAGTCACGCTACACCGCCACACGCACTCCCAGTTAATATTTACCACATTCATCCTGCGAGGATCGTTTCATTCCTACCCAGGAGTCAACGCCATCTGTTTGATAGGCGAAGATCGATGTCCGTAAACCGATCCCCAATTTCAATAAGAGATGGTGCCCCTTTAATGGGTAACGATGAGTACAGGCTCCAAGTTGATACTTACGAGCTTAGGCAGTGACCGGCATGGTGACACCGCAGCAAAGCGTTACTCTGCTACCATAACAACTTCATAACATGAAGGCAACGGCATACCGCACACCCGGTATATATCCCCGAACCGCTCTGCTCACGCCACTTTCACATTCCTGCCATGCTTTGGTACAATGCCACGGGCCTTCATGAAGGCTACGCCCGCTTGGGGTCCCCAGCAGTGAAACAATGCGTGGACTGCGGCCTCCACACAGTTTTATGCCCATTATAATGTATCGTTAAGTAGTCATTAAGTCTCCTGAGTGTCTAGAAGAGCTATGATCTTAGGTTGCCATGAAAGTCTGCATAGCAGGTTGATGTGATAAAGATCCCGCGATGCTGTATGCGCTGGTAAATGATACGCATAGCACTGCGCCGCCACAGAGGCTCAGAATGGGCCTGACACCTTTGTGATGAAGATCTGCTTCCACGTTTTTTAATAAACACCGTTCCCTGACCCTCCTCAGGTGTAATGCGGCAGTATCCTTGAAACCTATATCTTGCTACTGCCGTCTTTTGGCCTTCCCCGATCACCCATGTGGAGTACCAGCGTATTGTTGCAAACATAGATGTTAGGAGGTGAGAGATCGCGGACGCGCGCGCGGTGTTGTCTGTATGGACAACAATATACTCAGTGCTCGCGCGTATGGCACGATGACTGGGGTGACGGCTAAGCTACGTCTCCTGTATTTATCTACTCGCGGGCTTTAGGCCCCAAGGCTGTGGTAAGAACTAGTTAAGTACATGAACTAACTACTGAATACTCTGCAGGCGCGGTGCTGTCCGCGTACAGTCTCTGTGTATGATACTAAACTTATGTATGTGCAAAAGATGGTGCGCAATGCGCATCTGCGCGATCTTCGTTCCATTCCATTCCGGCGCTCCGATTCAAGCCTACATTCGACACGTCTCAGCTCCTATTCCTCTTTTATTCTATGCCGCACCTGCATCGTGTGGGTCGTGCTCCCTTGCTCCGGGATTGCACAATCACACGCTGCCACCTTCGATGTAATAATCAATCGATAGCAAAGGGCTGACGCGAATTTAGAATCCAGAACCCAGTCCTTCAACGATAGGCATGTTTTCTTGGTTTCGATCGCACTATCTTCTAAGAACCTTCCATGAATTTGCCAGCCCTTGTCACTCTGAAATATTATCCTCTTTTCCTAGTTGTGAGGCGGGCGCAGCATTATCCCGAATAACGATTTTCACCCTGGAAGCGGCGTTAGGTAGCTTTCGTCAGGGAAAGCGATCATACTCTAATCATATGTGACTTCAAACCTGGGGTGTCGGATTGTCTGCTCGCTACAGTGGCAAGGTAAAGTTTTATACAACACTGTAGACCGATTGTTGTCCTTTGAGCTTACAGTACATCTTATCCTCGACTATAGACGCGGTGTCTCCGACTCGGAGGCATATTGTCAATTCAGGGTTCACCCGATCTAGCAATTTAAATTTTTCTGAAACGCGTGGTGACGTGGTCCTTCGAGAAACATTATTCGAAGACATGCAGTTGTTCAGCTGACTGCGGGTTCACCTCGATAATGTCGAGGTCTTCCGTGATCTCGAGAAATCATTTGTGGTGCTAGACTTCAGTGAGAGTTGGATGCATATTTCGACACTCGACACTCGCAAAGCATTCGAGCCAATTGGCTCGGACCAATTATAATGTAGTGCACCGGCTCTTGTTGGTGGACTGCGATAATGCACACATAGCTTGAGCAACGCGGCTTTCCAGACATTCTCTTGTTTTGTTTCGCCTTCCTTTTGCTACACATCAAAATATCTTCAGAATAGACAGTGGAACACTTGATGCTCGTATGGCTACTACACTTACAGTAGTAACTGCGAGAGGCAGCCTCCCGAAATCTCTCACAACCCTTCAACCACCCGCAGCGCGGTGACGCGCTGCTTCGTTTCCTGGAGGAATCCGGAATCTGCGCTAAGCCGAGGACAGAGTGGGAGCCGGGATGAGGGCAAAATGGGAAGATACGTGCAGACGGGTGGAATCAGCTCCACACCCCCACAAACATCACACGCTACAACCTATCGCTGCCCATAACCAGCACACTCTGGTTCGTCCCACATACCATACATGCCTAAGCATACCCCGTTACATACGTGACCGCCTCTGTACTTCTTCGTATGCGCTGCGGTATAATAATTCGGATTTAAAATAGAATCTATATATTGTAAATAAAGACAGCATCCAAGCAGATGGCAACGCCTCATCCCGCCGTGGCGAATTTGTCAAAACTGAGAAATTTCGGAACACTTACCAGAAGGCAAGGGGCTAATTTTTAATCTGGTCATTCTCTCTACCGTAGTGAAATGGTAGAGAGAAGAATGCTTATGCCTTATTTCACCCGCGACCAGGAAGACAAGTAGCGTAACAGCTATACAAGCACGTACGAGATCAGTTATGGCATTTGCCTTTCCAAGGTAGAGAATACATATGTGGAAAGGATCTCTGGTGTAACGGACATAGTATGAACCGGAAGAACCTGCTCCCAATAACTAGCGACGTGACGGGTGAATACGGCTCGCGTTCTCACACTCGAGGCTACAGAAACGCCGGTTGGCGTTCATGGGGCGACGACACTCCTGGCAGGCCGCTGTGAAGCCGCGGCTCGCGTTCTCACACTCGATGCTACAGAAACGCCGGTTGGTGTTGTCCATGGGACGACGACACTCCTGACAAGTTGCTGTGAAGCCTGCAGGAACGGTATTCATATTCCTCCTAGAATTGTTTTCAGCGCACTGATTACTGCAGAACCTCCGTCCCGGTATCACTGGCGAGGAACGACACTCCTCGCAGAGCGTAGTGGGAGGGGGCAGTAGCTCAGTGGACTGCTGGCGGGCCACCGACGGCATCCCTGTGTCTGCACGGCTACAGTACTGGCTACAATACCTTGCGCCGTAGCGAGCGGGCAATCTCCTGCATCGCTTGCACAAAGCCGCGAATCCTTGAGAGATAGCGTCGCTGGACAGGTTAGAAACAATGCACGGCGGTGAGAAGAGAAAACATACTAAACGTGCGTTGCGCAATAATCTAGGTGTTCTTGTACGTGATTGTCAAAGGAAGGGGGTTGTCTACACCCCGGTATTTTACATTGCCGCCCACCGGGATTGTCGTTGAAAGACCTTAATGTCTCTGTGGTGACAGGAACTTGCGACCAATCTAGCGGATGAGTTCTTAGCCTGGTACAAATCACAATGATATGACACCCACCAGCTCTGTTCAAATTTCGGGCAATTTGGGGATGCGCTAGGACGTTAGGGTGTGGTGTGGTGCCTTCCGCAACTGGCTGCAGCTGGCTCCCACTCCTCCACTCCTGACCCGACGCGCTGCCTTGTGAAGAAACGTTCATCTGCGAAGCTGGCGGGAGCGTTGACCCTCTTGCAGCGTAGTTCGCTTGGACCGCGATATTTGGCTGGCTCTGTGGCCATTGATTATGGGGTGGATTCACTATTGCTAGCTGGTTGGCGCTGTCAGCGGAAGTGCCTTTGGCTATGCGCCCTCACCTCGCTGTTGAGTCGGCTGACCATAGTTAGGGTTATTCGAAACACCAGCCGGGTATTGAGGATTCTGTTGCTGTTGCTCCATATTACTGTAGCAGTCTTGTGCGGTTTCCGGGAAATAGCTACGAGTGCAAAGAGGTCTTAAATCCGCGGTTCTTGGAAACAGTGCATACCGTCGGACCATTTTCCGGGAACTCTTCTGGGCGTAACGGATGGGATTCGAAGCGTCTCGATAGAGCGTTCCAGGCGAATCCGCGTGGCCGCATCATACCTACTTCCAGAGAGGTTTGAAATACATAGAACATTTTCTCGAACACATGGCCGACACGCGTTGCCCTACTCCAAAGCAATGCCCCTGGCACATGATAAAGTGTATCAGTTGAACGTGTAGAGTGCTGGTGCCCCAAGGCGGCCGCGCGACAATCGGGACCCACTGCAGTGGCATGAGCCGATTTATCCGCCATTGTAGCGTATGTTTCCGCCGAGACTAAGGGTACATGATAAACAGACTTACAGTGTGCCAGCACAAACGAGGAAATATCGTGCAAGCCGAAGTGTCAGGATTCTGATGGCCGCCGAAGAGTTGTAGACATTGGTGAGCCCTAACGTCGTGTCGTGGGTGCCGGGCTGAGCATGTGGACCATACGAGCGCTCGATCTTTTCTCTTGGAAAATGACACTGGCGCGACTTTGCAACCTTCGAAAGCATTTCGTAAAATCGCTTGCATCTGTAGTCAAGTATAGATCATAAATCTTGCGGGATCGCCAAAGCATGTTAAAGGTCGCGCGAGAGGGTTACATGTAATATTTGCAATTGGGGCGGCTTCTGGGCCGCAGAGTAGGGCTAGGGTAATTCCTGGTCCAGCCTGTCCGTTGTTTGCATCGGGGCGTGTGCCAGTGATGAATTGGACGGGCCTCATTGTAGGGTTGTAATACAATGCCACCACTGACTCGGACACTCGGTTCACCCTCACCACCGTAATCACTCACCGGTACTCAGCTAAGTTGGTATTTGTGTTACATGGAGGACAATCGATGTGATAATTATTACACATCGTTAGTCTGAGTATTTATAGTAATGGATAGCTTAGCTGGGGAATCTAATATCGTATATTGGCGTGATGCTTTTTGGCATTTTGCTGATGAAAGCGCGTGCTGGCACCTCCCCTTCCGCCTGCACCAGCAGGCCCTCCTTTCACCGTGAATCTTCTTGGCCTTGTCCACGGAGAGGATTGCCCTTCGTACTGAGAGGGCACTGACGATAGGTCTCCACCATCTGATTCATTGACACAGCCAAGAAAACAATTCATGGGCAGTGGTTGACCCAAGTAGCACGAAATATATAGCACCACTGAAATTCGGGTGTCCTCGTCTAATATTGTCGCCTGCGAAAGCAGAGATTCGGCTCTCGACTCTCGCCTCGTGACTATGAAGTGCCGAATTTGGCCAAGCCAACAATATTGTAACAATGAAGGAGCACCAAGGGACACGAGACCAGAGTGGTTCAGCGAGCACGTTGAAGGTGACTCCAAAATCCTTGTAAACTATTCTATACTCTAGCCCGAAATGAAAGGATCGACAAGAACTCGATGACGTGAATAGCCTCTGTTCAGTTGCATGAATGAATTGGATAAACATACGTCACAGACAGGAGGAAATCTTGCAAAGTGCCAGCAATTCGGAGTGAAGCCATGGAGATAGAAAGAATTTCTCAAGCAGTGTTGAGCAGGAAAACAAGAGACCAAATTATATCTGTATTTGCTGATCATCGCACCTCTCAGATGATCGAGTCAACAGCGGGAATGCTTGTCTCTTGTTCGCGGAGCTTTCGTCCTACTTTTCTACCTTGAGATCTGTATCTGATTCATAGGATTCAGCCTAAGCGAAGGAGAAGGTCACTGGGATAGATTCGTGTACCGGGAAAAACGCTTCTTGGCTACCGTTTGTGACAAAGTGGTACCCAAAGACCGGGTTCCTAGGAACGCACATGGCTCTGAAAGTGTGTTGCCTGGAGTGTGCAGGCCTGAATTGGAACCGAAGATATCAGGTATGACAAGCTATTGAGCACTACAGCCACGATAATTGCTGGGCCAGTTCGGATGTCCGGATTTGAGAGTTTTTTCGATAATTGTCAATGGTGTGCTAGTAAGCGTTGGCCCTCCGTTGTGACTGTGACCATCCGCCCTGCATGCATGGGGAGTATCCGGCAAATGCCGATCGAAGACACTGCAGTCATAAAATGAATTACATGTACGGTACACTGATTGCCAGAGGGCACAAAGAAATTTTCAGAATGTAAGCTGAATGGCATCAGTATATTTGCTGAAATTAAATAAGAAATTTTAGGTACCCCATAATTGCTAGTAAGAAATCATCGCATCATCCAGGAACTTATATCCTGTCATAGACGTATGGTAACCCGTGGGTAACATTATCAATACCGTATGTGTGAATTTTGTATCTCTGCGCCCACACCCGCACCTGTGGCAAGACCAATTTCTTTTCAAGATGCTAACAATCCTTTGTCCATATATATCACAGTGTAATACTGGCCAAGAGCAGGGATAAAAATGCTTTGGCAGGCCAAAAGAAAATCTGTCAAGCGCAAGTGATGAAGGAAGCTATCGTACAGACATATATATATATACATGGGCGGACAACTCTGATAAGAGCTCTCATCACCACAACACGCAAAGCCATTCAAAATGAAGCTAAAACCCATAGGGTGTATATCGACAAACGTGCCCACTGCAGAGCTTATAGCCATATCGACGAGGCCATACTCGACACTGTTTGCAAGGCTTTTCTATACCATTCGTCATCGCAACCCTAAGGGAAAGTCAGCCAATTTCGACCAATGAATGTAGTCGTGGATTACCCACCGCATATGTTCGTCGCTACACCATTCCCTAAGTTCGTTGACACGCCTGTCAAAGAACACTGGATTATTGCAGTGGGGCAATCGACATCCGGGTCCTACGAGGAGGTCATCGAAAAGGAGAAGGAAGTCCACCACATTGCTTACTGCGAGTGCCGAGAGGAGAGCTGCCGGGAGCTTTTGTCCGAGAATCGTAATCATTGTACCCATCGTCGTATTCAGTAGTGTCCCGATCCTGAGAATGCGCGTGCGAGACTGTGTGGCCTCCTGAATGGGATTGAGCACCATAATGTGGGTGCAGGTCGGTACCGCCAGAAACCGAACTTCCCCCCGAATAAATGCCACGGCCGATACCAGAAGAAGATCCACCAGCCTCGGATGCGGGGTAGCCGTATGGATCCTGATGTGCTTGTTGATATGAGCCTGCTAGTAAGGTCGAATTGTGCGTTGACTGCGAGGGGGAGATGTAAGCTGCTGAATGTCCGGTGGAACTACGCTGGCGATGGCCTGATTCCGAATAGTGCTCGGGAAATGACATATGAGTTTGACCATGAGGCGGATAGCTACCAGAGGATCCCGACACGTGCGATTGCTGCATGCCTTTTGTGTACGCATGAGAAGGGAATTAATTCATCAACCTTTTAATGAACCAGGGAAGAAATACCGTGCTGGCCCGTATAGTTAGGATAAATAGGCTGAGCAGCAGTCGGCAAGGGCGCAACGAATTGTCTAGATTGTGATTGTTGTTGGGATGCATTCAAGTTGGGGTTCTGATAGGGACCGGATTGATAACGTGGGTCTTGATACTGGCGGCTCATGGTGGGGTGTGTTGAGGAAGGGATGGGGAAGTCAGTGGGAAGTCTCGACTGCTAGTGGCGGTGTGGAGGAAGGATCTTTATCCATATGTTCGAAGGGCGTAACTTTGTAAAAGCGACTTGATGAACCGCCGTGTTGCGATACAACCAGACTCCTACCACCTCCCACCCTCGTGTCAGGTGTCAGGTGGGCGGGGCGCTCTCGGATTAGCTGATGTACTGATCTCGAAGCCCGGTTTGAACACCCTTTTCCACAGGTTCGAAATCACTATATTCGATTTACCCCTTGTGCCTGATGAACCGCCAATGCAAGGAGTATGAGTGTAGGCCTCGTGCACCTGCCTTGAGGCGCTACCTAGGCTGTGTCCTTTAACGGGAGACGATCATTAACCCTTAGATGCGTTTTGTTCCGTGAGGATGCTGGTGGGACTAGACACGAAATGGATGAGACAAATCCTAGCAGTGAGATACAGAGGGCGATTGCGGAATCCAGTGCAACGACCACCACAACAATATACGATAGCAACCTTACAATACTCTCCATAGTAGCTAAATGCAAACAATATTAACACAACACAACTACGGGCCCGGCCTCGTTCGGGATTCTCGTCGGACCACCGGCACGCCATAGTAGGATCCTTGAACCGGACGCGCTTGACGTTCTCGCTCCCTACATGTGCGACCACATACACGCTCGCCTGTGCGGCGCGGTCGTCCTTTACATACCACACAAGTGTTCACCAAGCCAGTTGCTATGGCTTCGCTAAAAAGAATCATATTTGAGGAAACCAAATCATCCATTGTGTAAATGTAAACTCACAACTCGTGGCCCTGTCCGCAATATTCCGTCTGCTCTTGTTCAGCGTAATTGTAGTACGCCTTGTATTGACAACCCGGAATGCGGCAGTTCGGAGCTGTGTGGGGACTGACGTTTGGCGGACTGGTTGGTACTTGTGGTGCTGGCGGATTCAAGTTGACTGGGTGTTCGAATGGTTGAGATGCTAAATCCCGGTGAGCATGTCGGTGGAGTACAGCAGGACCTAGTGTAGGACATACGGCGTCGTCCATGGATATTATAGCCTGACGGTTGGCCTTGCGAATGCGGAAGATGTCCTCCACCCCCACGATTATCCCACGGCAAAATCTCTGACGGAGAGGGGTGATCTACGAAACACAGGTCAAGGATGCCCCGCAAACAGGGTTTACGGGCTCACTCTCTAGTCCAGAGCGCGAGTGTTCTCGGGGAACACCCAACGAAGGCGAAACCGTCACGGACGGTTGACGACCTCTAGGGTGATCGTTGGGAGTGCTCCCTGTGTATGGAGGAGGGTATTGCGGTGAGACTGGCGAATGATGAGTCTCTAGAACATTACAGAAGTTGGCAATGAAAACAAGAGATTCTAGGTGTGATGTGACTTACGCGCGTGCGATACTGGTGGTACTGAAGTCGTGGTGTCCACAACCCTGGACGGGTAGGAAGAGGATGACGGGGTTGTGGGTGCGCCAGGCTGTTGGAGAGTACGCGAACTTGAGTTCGCGGCTATGGAGCAGCATCATTAGCATTACTTCTCCCCTCGAAAGGCAGCAAATAGAGGCCACTAACCATTGTGATTAGAATCAGCGAAGAGAGAGTCATTCGTGGCGGGTGGATTCCAAGTCTGATTGTAAGGGTTGTGACCGCTCATGATTCGTACTTGGTACCAAGGCGATAGTAGTGGTGGATATAGTGGTGGTCAAATTATGGTCAGCAATAGCACCCCGAAGAGCCTTTTGATTTAGAATCGAGTCCCGGGCTGCGTCTAAAGGGCGCAATCAATGCCCGGGACTGGTATAGATCGGAGAGATATAGAGGGATGGGAGACAAATTGCGCCCATTTGAGCGCTCGGAGTGCGCGCTGTATGTGCACGTGGCAAGTCTGTGAACCTTGTTTATCGCGTATCTCTCGAGTCAATCAAGGCACCTGACAAAACTGTCTCGAAAGGATATCAGTGCATAGCACGGCCGGAACCAAATGACTAGGGCGACGGGTCCAGGGCATGGGATGCGGTGCCAAAATAACAACCCTTTGCCAATGGCACCTCTTCCGCCTGCTTACCGAGTGCCCAGAGGAGACCTTATCAAGTAGGCAATCCCTACACAACATTTACCTCAGCTGATCGCGATTCCGCCTGCAGACCGGGATGTCTATATACTTTTCTGGCTGACTTATCGCAAGCAGACTTACAATGTCGGCTCGTACCCAGCTCCCACCGTGCCGCCATCGCGGCGCAAAGAATCGAATCGTGATAAGAACAGATTGGATGGTAGCGTGTGCGATCAGGTGAACACAACAAAGAGGAGCTGATCGTGGAATTCCACCGGACCTGGTCGACTCCGTATCCCCATATGATCATTGGCTGCGGGCGGTGCGGGCGGATAGTACACGACCTTGCCTTGTTCCCGACGCTCCTCTGCATGCAATTTCATGTTGTGACATCATGATCAGCTCCAGAATGCCACAAATGAAATTTGATCATGGCTCGCCCGTTCGTTGGAGATCGTTTGCGAGAAGATTCCCTTGCGGCTAGAACTGTTGGACAAATGTCGGAGGCTGTACGTACACGCTGATCGCTGCGCAACACGTGACTTCTCTTAGACCTTTCTTCTGCCATGAGGCTCATTTCACACCTCGAGTGCGTACCAACATAAAGGTGAATTCCACCCGTGTGATGTTGTCTCCTTGTAAACAGTCTGAGAATAACGATGAGGAACCCCAAATCTTGCAGCAGAACACAGATCGAGCACTCGAAACGCAAGAAAGGGTGAGTGAAACAACATGGCTATGCATGCATGCCTACTCCGCAACGAGGATACTCCGCCACTGCTGTCCACCCACCTCCCCGAGTACACGCTCAACTTCTGCCTGCTCTAGATTGAGCACAATACGTCGCGCACCACGCGCCTCGGATAGCACAACACGCGCAGCAAGCAGCGAGTCGAGCACGCCTTCAAGCTCACGCGGCATGGGCACACTATCCGCAAATACGCCAGCATATAGATGATGCTGGTGGCTCACATCTGCCCAGGGGATCTCGCCAACCCCAGCGCGGCGTACGCATCTCAGCAGCGCCGCGAGCAGAATTCGCTCGTGCAACGAGAGTGACCGCAGAAACGCGGCCGTTGGCGAGTTTTGCAAATTCCGGATGACTTCCTTCACATCGTCGGTTCGTGCCGCGCGCCTGCATGGTTGCACGAGTTCTACAGTCCGTCTGCCTGTTCCTCAGCAGTCGTGAAATAAAAAGTGACGGATTGAAGGACGCACCGGCAAATGTCGAGTACACGCCGGGCATCACCAGAGATACTCGACACCTTCATAGCCGCAAACTTAACTGCGTCTCCAGAGAGCACTTCAGCACTTCCTCCAAGACGGGCATGCACAATTTGCTCCAGCTGGGCTGTCGTATACGGTTGGAAGTTGATTCGAACCATACCTGTCAGAACCCATCAGCACTCTCTCAGGAAAAGAGGTACAAAATCTTACCGAGCCGGGAACGGACGCGGCCAGACATGACGCGCTCCGGAAGGTCCATAGTATTGGCTACAGCAAGTACAACTAACTTGGCACCAGCAAGTGTTGGCCAGTTGAAGAAATTGTAAACCACGTCCTGTTTGGCCGTCATCAACTGGTCCAGTTCGTCCATCAGCACGACACTATATCAACTCTCAGCAAACCAGCCTATTCCGCACGCGAAACAGACTGACCAAGCATGCCCACCAGGTCCTGCACGCCGAGGCGACTCGAAATGACGCGACAAGTGCCTTAAGGCAACCTTGGCACTGAGACGTAGGTGTCCATCAGCAGCCGTATCATGTCCCGAGATCGCCTCCCACAGCAGGCCATATGCCGCATTTGGCTCGGGAATACGCAAACCATTGATCTCGACATACGTGAATGGGTTCGTCTCCTGCTCGAGACTAATGTTGCATAAATTCTTCTTGTCAAAAATACAAAAGACCGTACATTGTGTTCCGCCATGCGCTTTAACTCTCTCACCACGGCGTGGACGGTTGCCGTTTTACCTGTTCCTGGGACCCCCGAAATGTCTTGCGCAATGCGATCAGTTTACCATCTCATCGTTGACAACGGGAAGAGGGAGTAACAACTCACAGATGCATCCACCACTACCCTCCTCAATTAACTCCTCCACTACACGCATGACTCGGGTATACTCCTCGGCACGACAAGGCAGAGCCTCAGGGCGGGCACCAACATGAAGTGCATGCATCGCACGCAACCAAGCATCTGTCTCCGTCAACGCTTCAGAGTGGGAGAATGTGCCAGCCATTTCAGGCGGCGGTGCCCGCACAGTTGGTAGGCGTGCCCGTGCACGAAGAGCGCGCTTTGAGTGAGGGGTTGGGACAGCTAGAGCAGGTGCTCCTCGCTTACGTCGCGGCGTTGAGGCAGTAGACGTAGTTCGTTTGCGTTTCTTGGACGGCGTCTGGGGCACCTCGGCAGGATTGGCATTATCCGAAAACAAGATATTGGTGACAGTGCCCATGCTGGGAGGCTCAGTCGTCGTGTATTCCCCATCGCTACCAGTACCCGACCTTGTACCGGCGTCTTCTTCGACCCGCTCCAATGCCCTTCTCCGATATTTTAGGACGGGTTCAACTGCAACGACCCACGGAGCACCGGAACCCCACTGTCCGCCATCTGTCTTAGTACGTTCGAGAGACTGCTCCCGGTGTGCATGCCAGTCAAGCTCATAGTACAATCCTCTTCGAGAATCTACTGCATTGACGCAGAAGAAACTGTTTCCCGAGGACGAGACAGGGGATTTATATCGCGAAGAGGTAGTCTTATGGCATGTTGTTGGGGTGGTCGAAACGTCACAATGGGCAAGAATAGCAGAGGTGTCGACGACAGAAGTTGCATCAAGGGATAGATAAATCTCATTCTTAGGATGAATGTCATTAGTTGATTCGCTGAAATAGGAAGGGGACCAAAAAAGCGTACCTCGAGGTGCCCCCTCTTCACCCGGGATCGTGCAAGCTCAGTCGGGTGGAGAAACCAGTGTACTTTTGCAAGCATCTGAGAGTCTAACACAGGCCTGGAGACTTCCCACAAGGAAATAATAACACCGACGCTTGGCCTTCGAAGGTTTGTTGCGAGCAATACTGTGTCCCCAAGAGAAAACTTCTCGAATGCTGCTTTGCCGACCTTATCAGTTGCACGCGAAGAGCGCAAAAAATTGGGGTAGAAGGTTGTAGATGCATCATCGATACATTCCTCTTCATCAACTAGGTCTGCAGAGATGGTGCTACGAGTATGGAGTGAAGGAGATGCCCATTTGTCATGGCGTGGTTGCGGGAGGGAAGAGGAATTACCAACACTGAAGACAGTAGGATGGTGGCGCTTTGATCGTCTGGGTGTCTGAGGTGTTATCATCGCCGCCATTGCCTTGCGCCTGCTATGCAGTAGTAGCAATAGCAGTGATACAAACTTATACAGTTGGAGGCGGAGGCCATCGCGTCTCTTTGTTGTCACACTGTCACAAACGCGACGCGTACCGTCACATAAGTGTCACACGGCTCCTCGAATCGAAGGATACATCATTATCAAGATAACATTGGCAAGAATGGAACATGAATAGATCAATCATTCTACTCTGCCTCAAGTTCCGCAACAAGATCTTGTTCATCGAGCACCATGTCAGCGTACATCTTAAAATGAGCATCCTAAGTGATCTTGAACACTGAAGCAGAGTTCAGGGATGGCTTACAGAGGCATCCAAGTCCGCCACCGATGCGGCCCGCACAGCATCCTTTTCCAACCGAAGCCTATCCCAATCGGGTTCTTCTACCTCACGTAGCCTTGCCCCACAGCCAGCCAGTGCGTCTGCACCATGATTTCCCACATCACCAGAGTGACCACGTACATACTCAAGCCTGACCTGCTGTCCAAATCGTTCCCGCAAAGCGAGAAGGGCATTCATGTACTTTATGAGTTCCACATTTTTGACGGGTGATCCCTTGGATGTGGTAAAGTCATTTCGGCGCCAGCCGGGAAGCCATTCAGCATAACCTACGCACTCAATTAGAAAGGGCAGAGGAGCAGTACGAAAACGTTACATTTTATAGCGTACTGTGAGTCGGATTTAATGACCAGAGGTAGTGAGGCTACCGGGGTAGCCTCGAGCGCACGGATGATGGCCTTGATCACAACGCATTAGAGGAAACCCTAAATTTGAGGGACCACACGCACAATCAACTCGGCACGATTGTTGGTTTGTCGGCCGGGGCAGCGCTCGGAGAGGTTTCTACGACCGGCACAGCATAAATACGCTACCATTGAGAGGAAGAACACATACCGAGGGTCGTTTGGACCCCACCACACGCCGATGCCCGCAACACATCCAGACTGCCCATTTCCAAGGCACGAGCCGTCGGTATACACCACATCCTCGTCCAACGCTAACGAGGACGACCTCAAAGTGCTCGAGTCACTGTCAGATTGATATTCAGACTCGGCCTGGGGGGTGGACGGAGGTTTGACCGTTGACGTTGAGGATACCGATGCTCGCCCGCTGGGTTGTGAGCCGATCAAAGCCCCGGCTTGATCTGGAGGTTGCTTGGCCAGCCTGATCTTCGTTCTTGTGGAATACGGTGCACCGCGCTGTTTCACGGGTTTGGACCGGCCTGCGCCATCCTGCATCCAATCCTCCGCTTCCTCAGCAGTTCTCAGCTTCTTGTATTTCGCGCAGGGATAACCGGCCACCTGTTCTCGGCAGTCTTCCCTAATTACATTTGGTCAGTAACGACATAACAACAATAGACCGGCATGTAAAATGTGACCATGTCGTGTATATGCCCGGCTTCTTGCCAATTTTGACGGCATAGAATCCAACTCTAGGCATGACCTTTGTGTACTGGCGGATTGTGATAGTCAAGGGATGATGCAGGCCTTTGTGGTGAAGCCGGTGGTCAGTGGCGTGTACGTAGGTTGATATAGCCTGGCAATAAGGAGAAAAATGGCCACATGAGCGTGTTCTCCTGACCCCCGACCACATTCGCGACATCCAAAGTACAAATGACCTGCGCCTGAGCGCCTGAGCTCAGGTTAAGGTTTCTCTTATCATGCATTTATAGCACCCACTGGTCAGAGTGGCCGAGTGCTAATATTACTTCTCTCTTGATCGATCGATTGGGAACGTCCTCGCGAGCACAAAAGTATGTAGCACGCTCGCAGCGGTCTCAGTCATTCAGTAGGGGATCTATCTCTTTTCGTTGATTGGGCCAATCGTGGAGAAACTTTCACCACACAGCTCATTTGTGCCGTGCACGGGAACGTCGTTATCCGGACCACCACCGCATTTGTGCGGTAGTAGACATGGTGGTTTTCAGACAGACACGGCGCCCATCCTTGGGGTACACTCGTCCAACTCAGCACTGTAGAGTGATTTGCTGTGGAACTTGGACCAGTGGTCCCACTGACTGAAGGGCTCACGCGCTGACTATCCACTGCCCTTCTCTGCATGCACAGGAATAGGAACGTATATGCTCGATCTCTGCCTAGACCCCAGCGAACGCGACGCTCCCTGTCTTTATGCGTCCACTACGCACAATCCACGTCCGCCGGCGGCCTGTCTGGTATTGGTGTTGTGTCATTCAGTGCAAGCCCCTCTCCTTCAATGTTGCTATGACAGACATTATGGTGAGCCGCACTGCGGGTGAGCTTTCCGTTCTCCAGAATGTGCTCCGCCTCACTTTCAAGGTGGGTTGCTAACTTGCTAGATGCTAGACATTGCTAACGCCACATTCATCTGTCAAGCCAGCTGCTGAGCGACCGTCGACCTGATGACCTTCACGCGGGTGTGCTGTGGCCAATACTTTCTCGCGTCGGTCGGGTATCGAAATGTTGTGTTTGTAAGGCGTTGAGATTTCAGTACTTTCGGTCTTCGGTTGATTGATCACACGAGCATGGCGATCTACGGTGGAGATGTACTAAAGCCACGACGACACCCAGCCTTAGCTTGCGCGCAGATGGCTGCCACCCCCACACGCAACGATAAACAGGGAAACCTGCCGCAGATATGTGCAGCGGTGATGCCTCCATAGTGTAACTGGACTTGGCGACTCGCCAACGGTTGCATTTGACACCAATTCGACATCTACTGTAACTATTCCTTTCTGTTATTTCTTCCACGCAGGGGATCATCGTCGTTTTACATTCACTCTATTCCTGTATCACAAATGGAATATGGCACAGGCCACATGATTGGAACGTGTACTTGCCAAAGGCAACCGTCATTACAATTTGGGGATTCTACTTGCCGGCCCTGTACTCGAGGAGACGTAAGGACAAAGTATTCTGGCCACATGCATCTCCGGTTACAACACCAGTCTACAGCTCCAGGACACAGTAGTATTACGGGTACGAAAACACATTAAAATACAAGAGGAAAAGCCTGAGCTGAAATAGACAATAATGTATCTGACCGGAACAAGGTTGGCCAAAAACAGGAGAACGACATTTATTCATCGCTGCCAGGCTCATCCTGGTTACCCTCAGCACTCTCAGGGACATCTGCTACAGCCTTCTTTGGCCGCTTGGGGGCTTTTGGGGCCTTCACCTTAGCTTCCTGCCCACGCTTAGGATTCTCGGGTGAAACTTTCCAAAGAGCACCAATCTAGGACATGTTTGTGGGCAACATGAACTATTAAAAAGCAGGGTGACATACATGCTTCATAGCATCCTTATTTGTCTTCCCAGGGTGATCCGCGAGGTACGTTTTCATGTGCTCTTTAACAAAGAGGTTGTAGGCAGACGGAGGGCGCTTCGCTTTGCCGTCACCTGATAAAGAAAGCAAATTGTGAGTATATAACATGCGCATATACGACAGAGATGGAGTGCTGACTATCTTTAGACTTCGCGTTGACGCGACGAGTAGCTGTCTTGGTGGTAGTTTCTGTAGGGGTTTCACTGATCAGGAAAAGAAATAGAGAAACGAATGAGCATTTTCCTGTCGCAGTCCTTGCCATGATGAGTGAAAGAATGGGAACAAGTTGAAAATGGTCATTGAGATGCTTTATATTATGAAAGTCGGGGTCTGAATATCTGGGTCAAGGTCGAGGACGTGTTGGAATCAACAGAGCGCATACGCGCCCACGCGATCACGTGAAAGGAACGATGAAATTAATTGGTCCGTGCGCGAGGGTTCTCGTCGTCATGGACCAAAAATAACATGGACTAAAAAATATGTACTCTGTTATGTAAGTAGTGCCCGCAAAAAGCCGGATTTCTCTATATATACGGTCTCCCATCCCCGTTACCTTCTTTTCAACTCTCATCCACCTCGTGCCTTTCTTCTTCTGTTCTTCACCCTCTACTTTGATGGTCATAATGACCCACTCCGCTCTTTCCGCTCTTGTGGCTTTCGCCTCCTTAACATTTGCCGCAGCTCAGGTCAATACCTACTCGACATTCCCAGCGACACCGCTTGTCAGCATTGATTACGCCTATTCAGCCTTGGTAGGCATCTTGTTTCATTTCTTAGCCCTTTCTCCTTACCGTGATCTTGAACACCTTAGCCGTACCAAGTTATCACAAACACCTACGCCCGTGGGACCCAGTCCGGCTACAATGAATGTAATTCCACCACCCAGAATCAGCAGTCATTGTGCCAGACTCTTATTGTCAACAACATCTCTGGTGCTATCATTTCATTTTCTTTCGCAGACGGAGACTGATGCTCTACTCAGATTTCTGTATCTACGCCCCCAGTAAACCCAATTCAACCATCGCGGACACTGAGGGTGAGGAGGTGGCTTGGTGCACGAAAAATGGCCACGGTACTCGCGGAATCCCTCCTGGTACTTTCACGGGTGTTCAAGTACTGGTCACGGCGGATTACATTCAAATAATCGCATTCCTCAACCAGCAGAATGTTAACATGCAAGCAGGTGATTCCGGTGGTGAGCTCGATGGTGGTGGACAAGATGAAGTACGTGGTCTTGTATTACTCTGAGATTGCCCCATCTGAAGTTTATAAACTCAGTTGGGCAACCCTATTGGCGCCATGGTATATTCAAACTGGTTCAGTGCAGACCACTCTTATCAACATTCTCCATTCTGGAATGTGTACGTGGGTCCGTAGATGTCCGCCCACAAATACTGATACGACATCTTCAGGTTCATTGGCGGAGGTTTAGTCGGAGTGAAATTTTGCAACCCTACAGGCACAAACCCGGCTGGTTATTGTCAACATACTCTCGATCGAATTGGTCTTCAGTACAACATGCCTAATGCAGCAAAAAATGGTACCTTCGAAGTGTGCGATTCCGGTCTTATGGATATTCCTGGAGTGTACACGTCAAATGGACAAACGCAATCCTATGCTCAGCCCGCAGAATCACTCGGGGCAATCACGTCGATTCCATACACACCCAGGATCCCATCAAGCTCCAACTGTCAGACCTATCAGAGTTCTGATCTCTACACCGACTTCAAGACCCTCGCTGCCACTCCGACTGGTTCATCCAGCGCCACGGTAACAGGAGCAGGTGCTTCTGGCAGCGGTACTCGTACTGGAAGCGGGTCAGGTGCTTCGCCTACAAAGTCCAACGGAGCGGGCGCTACTATGATTCCTCTTTTCTCGATCATTGCTGGGCTTGCATTCTCTGCCGTTTTCCTTGCTGCGTAGATGCATGTGTTCGAATGATACTCATGATTCGGCACGAACGTTGTGGGTAGGACCATATGGAATTGGTACTCGATGCAGAGGACGTTCATAGAGTATCAATTTACCTATACCAGATATCGTTTATTAGTGAACACGAACACTTGAGCCTTGGACTTCATTTTTTCCTTACTAATGCTTATGTTTTGGTGCGGAACTGGTCGAATTGGGAAGTTTGCATTTGTTTTGAGTTTGGATAATTCGCTTGGGGCACATGTGGTGAACGCCAGCAGCGCCCATCAAAGACTTACGGGGTTCCAATACTGACCGTTCTATTCGATCGTTTGACGTGGGGGATTTCCCCTATACAGTCCCCCAACGGGCCCCAACCCCAATGGCCGCCTCGTCGCTGGAAGTTCAGTTCCGTCCCATCCTATATGACCGTAGCTTGTGCGACTTTTGGTTCTCCACTGATCATGGATGGGACTCGAGACGGGACGACTCAGAGGTGTAGAGTGCTCACCAGCTGGCCGTGCCTAGCGTCCAATAGCAACACCCAATCGAGTCTATAATTCCGACTGGGGCTTCTATCACCTGAACATTGAGGACCGCACGAGGCAGCAGCCTCATTTGCGCCCATAAATGTACGCAGTTTGGGCCTTGTGCTGTCCTTCCTTCCCAGTCTACCCCTCGTCACCCAAGAAATACCCCACACCGTCTGTCCCTCTCGCGCAAGAATATGGAGAGATATCAAGTACATGCCGATCTCGAATACGGCCCCTCACCGTCGTCACTGCATAGTTCGTAATCTACTTTCCTAATGCCTGCGGGACCTCACGCCCGTCGCGTGGACAGTCCATTCGCTCTCTGGCACGGGGGGGCTTGGTGGGTCGACAATCCCTGATGTTGTCAGCTCCCCTCGGCCCATGTCCACCGACTCGGCGATCGAGGAGAAGATCTCCCAAGGTGAGTAACAAGACTGAGTTTCCCGGATTTTTTTTCCCTGCTGACCACGAATTCAAGATGGTGGTGCTCAGACTCCAGCCATTGACCAGGTCCTAGAGGATTTACAACGAAGGGACACCGGTCTCACCGGTCAGACTCTGTATGGCGATCCCTCAGCCAAAATTTGGGGACTGTACCTTTCCCAAGCAGAGAAGTTTGACAAGGAGCACTCGGACAGTTGGACGGCAAACACAGATGGAGTACTGGTATTCGTGCGTCAGGCTTTATAAATCTATGCCGCCGGCATCATACTCACCTCGAGGCGCTGTACAGACTGGTCTCTTCTCCGCGGTGGTGGCTTCGTTCATCGTTGTCAGCTATCAGAGCTTGCAGCCTAATCCGAACGATGTCACCAATCTCCTGCTCGCCCAGATCTCCCAGCAATTGGCAGCGTCCCAAAGTGGGACGTCCCCGCCAACGCTGTCGACTCTTGACGAGCTATCTGCCTTCCGACCGACCGCCTCTGCCGTACGTGTGAACACCTTGTGGTTCACTAGCCTCTGCTTGAGCACGGCTTGCGCTCTGTGGGCGACTCTCATGCAACAATGGACCCGGAGATATGTGCAAGTTGCAGATGGACCATACGGGCCTCCGAAGCGGGCCCGGATCCGCGCTTTTTTTGCGGCTGGCGTGGAAAAATTCGGGCTGGCGGCAGCGGTCGAGGTGCTTCCTGCACTCCTCCATGCATCTGTTCTTCTGTTCTATGTCGGACTTGTCGACTTTCTCATCAACGTCAATCACACCGTCGCGTTCTGTCTGCTTACGTTGGTTGCTGTCGGAGTCTTGATATATTTTGTACTCACCATCATGCCTCTATTCTTCCACAACTCGCCGTACCAAACCCCACTCTCAGCCCTTGTTTGGCTCACCATAGAAGCTGCACCTTTACTCAGGCTTTGGCTGCGCGGGCGAACCGAGTCGGCGCAGGTTGCGATTCGCGAGCGCCGGACCAAGATTGCAGAGGGCATGCGGCGAGCACTCGAAAAGACGGCCACTGCGCTCGCCTCGCAGGTCGACGCTCACGCACTTAAGTGGACGCTGATGTCACTGGACGAAGACCATGAATTGGAGGAATTCCTCGATGGGCTCCCGGGACTTTTCCATGGTTCGATGCGCCATCATACATCGGGACTCAAGCGGGAACTGGAGAATTCCGTCAACCCGGTGGCCGACAAACTGCTCGCGACGTGCATAGTCGGCCTGCTCCCCGAATCGATGCGAAGACAGCGCCTCACCGCCTGTCTGAGAGCCATCTGGTGCTTCTCCAGCACCATCGATCGTCATTTTCAGGCGATTTGGGACCAGTGGGCGCAAGTGACCGACGATCCATGGGGACCACTTTCAGCCGAGGCATGGGCAATGGCTGGGAACATGACGACAGACTTGAACCCTCACACCGCACTCCGTGCGCACTGCATCCAGGCGCTGCTTGCCGTCATGCGGAGATACGACAGGTGGCAATGTCCCACGTCTGAGGCCTTGCCACTTCTCCAGCGCCAACTTGGGATCTCTGCTGCCGACGTCGAGAGGTACCATAACGGGGACCACCTGCAGCTCGCCGTGGCCGCCAACTTGTTGTTCAACGCGCTCCCACTCCTGCGCCAGCTAGACAAGTTCGAGACAGGGTCGGACATGTCGCTGAAGATCGAGATCAAGGCCATTTTGGACACGATATGTCGCGGGTTGGACACATCGGACGTGCCGGACGACTTGCGCGCACGGTTCGCGGATGGTAACGAGGTCATGAAGGTGTTCTCTGTACGAGATGGACCACGGAGCTCTCGCCGACATGCCGCCTTTGACGTGCATGGACCGTGGACGAAGATATTTACTCCCGTGGAGAGATGGGAATGATCTGTTTGTTTGTCAGGCTTGTGATATTTTTAGGTGTTGTACTGTCTTTCGGTTTGTACTGTCTTTCGGTTTGTACTGTCTTTCGGTTTGTACTGTCTTTCGGTTTGTACTGTCTTTCGGTTTGTACTGTCTTTCGGTTTGTACTGTCTTTCGGTTTGTACCGTCTTTCGGTATGTAATGTCGGTGTGTATGTACAGTGTGCATGTACAGTACACTCTAGCCCTATTTACCATTGTTTTGTGACTCTGCCCACGCGCCGCGCATAAGCGCGGGTGGTTCGGTCTCTAGTCTCACGCCGACACTAACGTCAATATGCTCGTCGACGGCCCACATTTCCAGGCGACGGACGAGGGCGAGCTCGTCTTTCTAGTCTCGGACGGCGACACCAGCCGTCGCCCGACCGAACACGACATTCTGGAGCCAGAGGAGGAAGACGGCACGCTCCGCCAGAACTACTATCTCCGCGTCCCGCTGGACGACCCGGACTCGCAACGATGGCGCGCGGAGATCGCAAAGTACCTCGCGCCGCTCGTCCTGGGCAGTACGTGACGTTGCCCCCTTTCCCTTCCTGCCCCACATGTTCAAAAAATACTTTCTCCCTCTCTTTCGCTTACCGTTTCACACCGGCCCTTCTGTGTCTGTTTCTGAAACAATCGAACAATCGAACAACGCAAACTGCACCGCAACTTTGTGACTACGCTGCGTACATGCATACATACATACACACGATAATGCAACGCACGATACGCAACGCACGCATCATCCCATCCAAACAGACAGGATGGGCCGCCTACCCTGGACGCTGGCCGACTTTCCACAAGGCTACATCCTCCTCCTGCACAAGTCCCCGCGCCGCGCCCGACCCTCCTCCCACCTGCCCCGACGCGACTTTTACCTATACGGTGCGTGCGCCGTCTTTATCGCCTCGCCTTTTTTTGACCCCATATCATAACCCTCCCACATCATCTCTATGACTCATCCACCTAAAAGGCGCAACGGACGTTCCGAGCTTCGCCTCGCCTCTCGAATTCGTGCGACACGCCGAGTGGCTGATGCGCGGTGCGCACCGCACGCTCGATTCCCGTCGTTCTCCACGCTGCACATGCAAATACTGTGACGTCTCCACCACCACCCCCTCCACCACCACTACCACCCCCACCACCTCCACCGCTACCACCAGAAAATCCAGCCGAGGCCGCCTTGGCGCTTCCAAGAGCAGCAGCACCAGCACCAGCACCAGCAGCGGTACCTACAAGAAACAATCGGTGATTTCGCGCGAGTTGAGGCGCGTGCGCGCCAACGTGTTGTTGCGGATCGCTGGAGATGGAGATGGTGATGGTGATGAGGAGGATGAAGAGGTGGCGGATGCTATTGCTGAAGAAGATGACGATGCAGATGCAGATGCAGATCACGACGTTGTCGTCGACGTCGATGCTGCCGGTGCCGGTGCTGGTGCCGGAACAGATGCTGGTGTTGGCACAAATGCCGATGCCGATGCTGATGTTGATGCTATCGCCGCTGCCACCACCACCACTACCACCACCACTACCACCACTGCGGTTCCCGCTACCACTGATCACGATGCCAACGCAATGAAGGTCGATGGCGATGGGAACTGAAAAAAGAGCATGGTTTGGTTGGAACGATCTTCCGGAAGCTCCCTTTTTTTTAACCGTAAATCGCTAAAAATAGCCCCGCGTGGTACGAACGGTGTCCGATTCTCATTGTATTTACGATTTGTTGCTGCTGTGTAATATATTCTCTGTGTGCCAGAAATCGGTGAGCGAGCGAGACCCCGCTTGTAAGCCATGGAAAAGCAGAAAGCAACCTTAACATTATATATACTATGATCAACTTAGTAGTACAGGTATGCGACAGACTAGCCCGACGTGCTGGTGATGAGTACTATGAGACAGAGACGACGATGAGAGTAGAGAACAAAGGGTAGGCGGCGATCAACTAGGGAAAAAAGGGAGACGCGCGACACGACGAAGTAGCACGAGAGAGAACAAAGATGCAACACGCCAAAGGAAGGTGGGGGTGGATGGGGATGAGGATGAGTAACTACACACCGAGGCGGTATGATGCAGTCAAGACAGGTTGATTATACAATGCAATCCGCAAGAAGAGAGAAAGATGCGTATGACAGAAAGAAGGAATGATTAAGAGAAAAAAACAATGCATGCGGCAATCCAATGAGCAATAGACACAACCGAGGCAAGAGGCAAGGCCTGAGCGATGGGTTACCAACCCGCATAATGAAAGTCGTCTGCCCAGGTTTGATTCCTCGCCAACGCACGTTGTCGACGTTCGGCCATGCTCTCCTCGGCAACTGGTTCGCCAGACCCTCGGCGTTGTCGTTCCTGTTGTTGCCCTTGTGGTTCTTGCTGTGGTTGTTGTTGTTGTTGCGACGGGCCAGCCTGCGCATTACCGATGCCATTCCCATTTACCATCGTCGTCGTGGGTGGACGCGTGCCACTGCCACTACCATTGCGCCGGCTGCCATTACCAAGCAAGTTGGTCTTGCTCACTTGCCGTTCCCATAGCAAGTTCCGCCGGAGGCTCTCGCTAAGCTCGGTCGCGAGCATCTGCCGCCGCGTTGTGCGTGGCGTCGTCGGCGGTGCAGGTGCGGGCAGGTTCCATGGGTGGTTGAGCGGAATAGGCGCAGTAGCCACTGTGGGCAGTATGGGTCGTTTCACGGCCGACACTTGTGTCTGACCCTGGTTGTCCGACGCTCGCCGGCGGGAAGGGTTGGCCAATGCGGCCAAGCGCTGCTGGGCTAGACTGTGCGAGACTTGGATGCCATCATCCGGGTCATCGGGACTGTCGCTATCATCCTCCATCTCCTCCCCTTGTGGACGCCCCTTGGGTCGGTAGGCGCCACGAGCACGAGCAGACGGCGAGGTGGTCACGGTCATGGGAGCTTGCGCCGTGACTTGAGCGGCCAGGGGGTGTGCCACGGCTGACTTGCCCGATGTCAGCGTAGAAGGGACCCCAGAACGAGCAACGTCGTGGGTAGAGGACGAAACGCGATATGAGTGTCCCGGAGGAAGCACCTTGGGGTCCGGGTTGAGGAGTTGGGAAAGGAGACCAGACTGGGTACGACCGAGGTTTGAATAGGACCTTTTAGGTTGCTTGACAAACAGCTCGCGCTGGCGCTGAGCCTCAAGTGCAGCCTCGCGTAGCTTGATATCCTCGTTCGTTGTAGGAAGCTTCGCAGTAGTGCCTGTACCTTTTGCCGCAGCGTCGACGGACCCCTCGCTGACATCCTCGGAAGCCCAAGAGTCATCGTCCTCGTCGGAATCGGTCATGCCGTATTCGGATGAAGTATTCGACACGACGATGCCACGTCTCGGTGCAGCCGCAGCCGAGGTCACCGGGTGCGCATTCGGGACCTTGGGGGCAGTAGTGGCACCGTTCATGTGGCGGGCCTGTGCCTTGGCCGTCGTCGGAGGGTGGGGGTCGATGGGAGAGCGTTGCAGGCGGGAGGGCCCAGGGGCCACTTTGGGTGCTTTATCTGGGTTGGGATGAGATGGTAGGCGAGCCTTGGCAGGGTCCTTCCGTGTCACCTGCGCGACGGGGCGACCCGAGTTGAGCCGTATGAGGGCCGGACGAGAAGGTGGATTCTTGGAACGACGACCGCGGCCAGTGGGATGGGAGGATGCCGAAGCAGCGCTGGCACGTGTCTGATCAGAAGTGACACTGCTTGGTTGCAGTTCACCAGTTTCAGAAGGTGATTTGCCCGTGCTGATGGAACCGTTAGAGCCTCGATCTTGGCCATCGCGCTCGGGAGAAGGTGACTGATCCTGTTGCAAGAAGAACCGTCGATCTGAAGGTTTGAGTGTGGTGCCATCGAGGACTCGGGGAAGCGGAGCCTGGAGCCGCGAATGCGGGTGCGAACTCTGGTTTGACTGGTTCTGGAGGTGGGGAAGATGAGGATCAAGTGGAGGATCAAGTGGGGGCTTGGGTTGTGGGGGAGCGGTGGCTACAACAGGAACGGGAGCGGGGAGATGGGGGAGTGGGGGTGGACCAGCAGATGGTATTGACCCCGGGTTGGAAGGAGTTGTGGCGTCCGGGGAATTATGCCGGGCCACAGCGGCGGATAGCCGAGATGGCGGCGCGAGATGTTGGCCAGTCTGTGGGAGGGGGGCGGGGGGCCCCGTTGGCACTGGGGTGGCTGGAGGAGTCGGGTGGGGAGTCGGGTTAACGACAACGACACGTGGAAAGAGTCCCGTGGGGGGAGGTGGGGTAGGAGGGAGGAGGACGCTCGGGATGGGGGCAGCGACCATCGGAGCAGGATCAGCGGCGACGATGATGGGATCAAGTTTGGCGAGACGGGGTCGCGTTGGGGGCTTAACAGAAGCAGGGTCAAACTTGTCTGGGATCATATCGCAAATGATCTTGCCAACGGGCGAAATATGTTTTGCCCGGACCGGTGGCGGACTGCTTGATGAGGAGAGCGAAGAGGGAAATTTTGTAGCGCCGTTTGGTCGAGCGGTAAATTCGGGATTATGAGGCGCTGGGGATGCGGGGTGGGACTCTAAACGTGGGGGAAATGGGAAATAGAGAGTGGGACGTCAGTAATTGTGGGGGGAAGCGAAGAAGAGAAAAGGAAGGGAGGAGGGAACTTGCCAGGATGACTGGCACCGAGTTCTGATACGGGAGTGAGGGGGCAGGGTGCCGAATTTACGAGGGATTCGAGGGAGTTGACGGCAAGAGAATTGGGAGATTTGGTGGCGGAGAGATGACGATGCCAGAGTCTCCAAGAGATGTTTTCGAGGCGTCGACCATCTTGAAGGGACTCTTTACACTTTGTAAAGACTGATCGGGAGCGGNGGATGAGGAAAGGAAAGGGGAGAGAGAAAGGGGGGACATACTGGACCAGAGACCAGTGACGGCGTCACCACCATCGAGGTCCTTGAGGGCCTCTGCTGCTAGAGAGAGGACGGGCGATGGGAAATTGGGGACCATGACATGGAGAAAGGCAAAGAAAGAAAAGCGAAGAAGAGCAGAAACTGAGCAGCAGCAGAGCACGAGCAACGGTCCGATGACCGCACAAGCTCGTCACTTGACCTTATTACGTGATATTCCAGCAACTCACTCACTCACGCCCCGCGGCCCATCCAAACGAGGCAAGCGCTACGGTCTCTCCGCAACATTCATAAACGCGCTCCTTCTGCTTTCGGTTAGCACAGGGCTACCGAGACGAGTGGTGTGTATTACGGGATTCCCTAAGATACATGGCTTACAGCAAGGCAATAAGATAACCCTGTCGCAACGTTTTACGCTCTCTCTCTCTCTCTCACAGTGCCCGCGTTCAACGCTAGCACCGCACTACGCTCTATCGGGTATCGTATCTCTACCATCGTTCGGCTCTTCCTGTTACCCCACTTTGAGGTCAAAGGGAAAAACCAAACACGAGATTCGCAAACAAGCGAGGGGCCTTAAGCGTCACTTGACACCAGTTGACACGTCCCCTTGTCCAAGTGATATTTCAACCCGTTCGGGTTTAGATACGACTGTGGCGTACACACGTCAGCACAAACAATCCCTCCATCACTAAAAATTATTCTAGGCAAACCTTCGCACAGCCAGGTTTCTAGCCGAGACCCGAGTAAGTTAGCCTGCACAAAATAACAGCGCATAAAAAGTTGGCCGCACCGGGCAATGATACAATTTTTCACGTTTCCGCGGCGTTGTCGTCATTTCATGTGACTGGAATCGACCACGAGGGCCACGTCGTTCAACCCGCTTGGGTCCACAAGCGGGTTCACGTGCTGTCCTCGTCGTTAATAGAGATGGTGCGAGCGCAATCGGCTCTTTTTGAGGTGTCAACGACACGGGTTCGGGCGTTGGTACGCGAGCTAAAAGGTCTTGCGGACTGGGGGGGCCCGCTAGGCTCAGTGGCGAAGTGGCAAAATCCGACTCCGTCTCCAGTTCAAGTATCGGTGGACAGGGACTCGGTGTGCGGGGAGGACATAGTCCATCGGGGAGCGTGCGTGGTTGAGGGAAACTGAGAACCTTATGGGCCACATCATACAACGAGTCTGTCGACGGGTGGTAGGGTGGTTCATCAGGGAGGACGGGTACAGACTCGACGTGTGTTGCCTCAAAATGGGCAAGCAGCTCGTGCAGGTCTGGAATGTTGAGCCCGCAACAGGTAAAGTTGGAGCACTGACACGTAAAGCCACCGTTAACGACAAGAG
>QLOT01004838.1:0-10130 GCA_003313875.1 Russula aff. compacta | reverse complement strand
AGTCACCCCAGGGGGAGATTCGTGGCTTGTTTACCTTTCCTCGCAAGTGGGACTTGCGGGCGTTGCGCTTGTTGCTTCAGACTTTACTAAAGGTCACGGCCGCGACCGGTGACATTAGACTCGACTTCTTATCCATCCACGACTCCCCGAGAGACTGGGAAGACACGATGTTACCACCTATGGTACTACAGTATATGTGACAAGAAGTCCTCAAACAGGAGGCCGAAGAAACGAAGAAGGAACAACAACAAGAGACAGAGACCGCACTAGAAAAGGGAGCAGTAGTAAAGATGCCAAAAATATTCGAGGGGAGCCCCTCCGAAGCTGAGGACTTCATTTATCAATGTGCGGCATATTTCATGGCTCATGACGATGAACCAGCACTGGCCTCTCCAGTTTCAAGAGCTGCCCTTACGCTTGCCTACATCAGAGGCGGAGCTGTAGACAGATGGGTCGACCAGCAGTTGGACTGGCTAGAAAGACAAGACCGTGAAGACCCACATGTGGGCGAAATATTTGTGCAAGCCTTCTTCGAGCAATTCGTGCCGAAAGGACAATGGCAGAGTGATGCCAGGGTAGAGATGAAATGGCCCTTCATTGATGAGTACATTGCCAACTTCGAGAAGGTTCATGATACTGGCAAACGACCTCTGAAGGGAGTAGAGCGCGTGGAGCGCTTTATCCAAGGACTCACTTCAAATGTGAAAGCCAGAATGCCCGCAAGGTTTCAAACCTATGAAGCGGCCAAGGACAGAGCCATCCGGATCGTCAGGGCAAATAAAATCCTCCAGCAATTATGCAAAAAGAACGGCACGGCATGGACCAACGCGAAAGGAGCTACCCAAGACGTGCTCACCCCGTCACGAAAAAACGATGCCCAGCCTCAGATCCTTACAAAAGAAGAGCGGAAACGCCAGAAAAAAGCCAGACAGTGGCAGAAACGAAGGGCAGCACCGCTAGAGCAACCTCAAGAAGAGGAGGGATACCTGTTTGACAACGCCCACAGCACGTGCACGTTATCCTCAGAAGAAAGTAAATCTACGCTCGTGACGCCACAGGAGCTCCAAAGAGAAGGGCCGAGTATAAGCCTAGAGACAACCCCCTCAATAGACGACCTATGTAACCAACTGGAAGGTCTAGCGATTGAAGACCGCGATGCGGTGCTTACCCGTTTGTGCAAAGCACACCGGGAACCTTATAGCGAGATGATCCATTCTGCATGGAGGAAGAGGAGCGACAAGGACAGCATCTACCTTTCAATCCGAAAATCTATACAGCTGCGTACCTTCATTCATCTTACACACAAAAGAGATGAAGTTACCACACTCCTGGACTCCGGCGCAACGGAGAACTTCATTCATGAAGACTATGCACAGCAACTGAAAATTCCAACCAAACGATTGAAGGAACCGCGACCAGTATACAATGTCGACGGCACACTGAACAAAAACGGGAGCATCAGTCACTATGTGGATTTAGAGATGCAAACAGGACAACAGAGAACGAAGCTACGTTTCTTCCTCACTAACCTAGGGGAACAAAAGATAATACTAGGGTATCCTTGGTTCGCAGCGACACAACCAAACATCGACTGGGCACGAGGGTGGATTGATGCCGAACAGCTACCCCTCATCCTTCGCGCGATAAGCAAAGAAAAGATGAAAATCGGTACATGTAACAACACCCCAGCGGGAAGGCGAATTGTACATCATCCATACATGCCATCAAACGGCTCGCTGTACATTGCAAAAGTACAGATGACCGGAGAAAGCCCAGTCACGAACAAGAAACAGACGTTAGCATCAAAACTGGCAGAACAGGCCGGATCACAGAAAGGAAGTAAGGAGGTACCAGATGAGTACAAGCGTCACTCCCTTGTCTTCAGTGAAGAAGCAGCGCAACGCTTCCCAGATACAAGGATCTGGGACCACGCAATCGAATTAAAGCCCAATGCCCCTGCGACGATCCCAGGGAAAGTATACCAACTCACTCAAAACGAACAGAAGGCGCTCCTTGACTTCGTAAAAGAGCAACAAGCGAAGGGGTATATCCACCCGTCAAAAAGCCCCTATGCAGCACCCTTCTTCTTCATCAAAAAGAAGGACGGAAAGCTACGACCAGTGCAAGACTACTGACGCCTCAACGAGTGGACCATCAAGAACAGATACCCGCTGCCACTCATCCCTGAACTCATAGCGAAGGTACAAGGCGCAAAACTGTTTACGAAGTTCGATGTGCGATGGGGATACAATAACGTTCGCATCAAACAAGGAGATGAATGGAAGGCCGCGTTCATCACTAACCAAGGGCTGTTTGAACCCACGGTAATGTTCTTCGGACTGACGAACTCTCCAGCGACGTTTCAAACCATGATGAACGCAATATTCGCCCAAGAAATGGTGGAAGGATGGCTGGTTGTCTATATGGACGATATACTAATCGCGACCAGGGACAACCCAAACTTCCACAAAGAATGCGTCCATCGCATACTAGAAAAACTGCGACGGCACGATTTGTACCTCAAACCGGAGAAATGCGCCTTTGAGCAACGCAAGATCGAATTCCTAGGAGTGGTATTAGAGGACGGAACAGTACAGATGGACCCAGCTAAGCTAAAGGGCGTTGCGGACTGGCAGCCACCACAGAACGTTACTGACGTGCGCGCCTTCCTCGGCTTCACCGGGTTTTACAGATATTTTGTCCAAAATTACTCCAATATTGCACGACCTCTCATACAACTGACGAAGAAAAGCGCGACCTTCAAATGGACGGAAGAGTGCCAGGACGCCTTTGAACACCTCAAGACACTCATGGGCAGCCGACCGATACTACGACAGCCTGACTACACCAAGGCCTTCTTCCTCGCTACAGACGCCTCAGCTTACGGCGTGGGAGCCGTACTCTCGCAGGAGGGAGAAATCAACCCCTGCACCCACAAACCAATGCTCTGCCCCGTCGCATACTACTCAGCCACCTTCACTCCGACCCAACGCAACTACGACATCTATGAGAGAGAGTTCCTAGGGGTCTATATGCCGCTTATGAAGTATAGAGCACATCTGGCAGCTACGGAACTTCCTGTCACCATCCTTACCGACCATGCTAATCTCCTCCATTGGAAGACACCTAGGAAGGTCAACCGACGCGTGGCACGCTGGTTCTCGGACCTTCAAGACTTTAACCTCATATTCAAGCACGTCCCTGGCAAGATTCACACTGCACCTGACATGCTGTCACGACCACCAGGTGTAGATAAAGGAGAGCACGATAACGAGGCCGTTACACTCATTCCCCCCGAGCTATTTGTCAAAACCACAATCGCCACGATGCGAGGAATTCAAAGTCAAGTCGTAGAAGCACAGGAGAGGAAGCACAGCGAAATGGAAGAATGGTGCGACACAAAAGAAGTCAGGAAGATCCCCGAAGGATACGTGAAAGACAACAAGTGGGCAGTGCCCACAGACACACAGCTAAGACGTGATATTCTAGCCCAATATCACAACTCACCAACTGCAGGGCACCCAGGACGGGACAACACGATTGCCCTGGTCTCACAACACTATTGGTGGCCAGGCATGAACGCCTGGGTCGAGCACTATGTCAAAGGGTGCGCCGCGTGTCAGCAAAACAAAATACGCACCTCAAAGGCAAAAGTACCACTCTATCGCATCCCAGGGGACCCCAGCGAACGCCCCTTCAACACTATTGCCATGGATCTCATCACCCAACTCCCCACGTCAAACGGCAAGGATGCGATACTAACAGTGGTAGACCAAGGATGCTCACGAGCGGCACTGTTCATCCCCTGCAATACAACAATCACCGGTGAAGGCATAGCTAAGTTATACCTTCAGCACATCTTCCCTTGGTTTGGAGTGCCCTCAAGAATGATTTCAGACAGAGACCCACGCTTCACATCGCACTTCGCCACAGCCCTCACCACCAAATTAAAGATTAACCGAAACATCAGCACGGCCTTCCACCCACAAACAGACGGACTTTCAGAGCGTAAAAATCAATGGGTGGAACAATACTTACGCCTCTATACAACAGCACGGCAGGACGACTGGGATGAATGGCTCCCCATTGCGTCCTTCGTGCATAACAAATGGCCGAATGCCACTACAAAGCTGAGTCCTCACGAGATATTACTAGGATACACACCAACGGCAGCAGAAGCTATCACCCCAGAAACAAACAACCCGACAGCAGAAGACAGACAGACGCTTCTCAGAGAACATAGGAGCGCAGCGGTGCAGGCCCTCAACCGAACAGCACAGACAGCGCCCCCAGCACAATACACAGAAGGGGAACAGGTCTGGCTCGAAGCTAAGTTCCTCACATTACCATATCAGTCAGCCAAGCTCGCCCCCAAGCGTCACGGACCCTTCAAGATCCTCAGACAGATTTCACCAGTAGCCTACAAACTCGAGCTGCCCGCCGCGTGGACCATCCATCCAGTGTTCCACGCCTCCTTACTAACACCTTACAAAGAGACGACGGAGCACGGAACAAACTATCAACTGCCGCCACCGGAGATAGTCGAGGATCAAGAAGAATATGAAGTGGAACAAGTCATCAGTCATCGTTTCCACGGGCGGCAGAAGAAGCTTCAATACCTCATCCGCTGGAAGGGTTACTCAGCAGCTGACGATACATGGGAACCTGCTGACCAGGTCTTCGCCAACGCCTTGGTAAAGGCATATCATCGCAAACACCCATTGGAGGACTCCAACACCCGACCTCGTCCACCTACGCGCATGCGCGCTGCCATTGCTAAGTTTCTATGTCATCCCCCACATTCACTGACGAATTCTGGCAACGCAGAGTTGATGGCACGGGTCACTACTGGGACCCAAGGAATATCTGCCCATGGGGTATCTGCTGCGTCTGGGGAAATCTCGAACAAATCCACGGGCATAGGCAATACTGCATGCCCTACAAAACGATCCACGCACCAGACGAAGGAAGCCTCCCACGGAAGCATGAGAGGAAACGTAAAAGGAGAACGACCAGCTGAGTCCTCATGCCCCTTCCCGAGAAATTCCCTCTCCAATCTCTCCTTCGTTCAGCCCCCTACACATCTCACAAGTTCCACGAATTCAAGCCTTGCTCCTGCCCGAGTAAAGATCTTACACGCCCCCTGTCCCATCGTTGCAAGCCCCATATCATACGCGCTCACGCCCTCCAACACTCTTGCTTCTGTCACAAACGTTACTGCCGCTACCACCAAAGTTTCTAAAATTCCCCTAGCTAAGTCATGCCCCAGTTCAAACCCGCGAGCCCTTTCACCTCCACTGCAACCAGTCACCCCTACTGCTCAAACCGCCGTCAACGTCGCTCCGATCTACAACAACAGATTGTCAAAGAATTCCATGAGCAACGTAATATCGACAGCGACTTCGACCCCTGGCGCATTTGCGCGCACGGTCGTGAGTGCATTGTCGCGCACAAGGGGATTCCACACCTCTACCCCACTCTGTGCAGCCCCGTCGAAGCAGTCTATAGTGGCAGCGTGCATTTCTCTGCCCTCGACATCGTGGCTGAAGAAATCATGGAACAGGGCGACCACCTCAAAAGTCTGGAGCAATGTGCCGCGTCCCTCACGGACGCTCTCAACCGCGGTGCGGTTTCCATCTAGAAGGAGAGTGATGTCACGGCGCGGCTAGCTGCAAGGCTACGTGAACCGCGGGGACATCAGGAGTCGAGGTTAGAGCCCAAGGATAGGGTCTGGTGAGACCCTGGAGGGCCGATAGACGATGAAGAAGCCCAAGGATGAGGCCAGGCGTGGTCTTTGAGGGCAGACGAGGCGTTGAGGATCGGTAAGTATAGATGATGGACGTTCTCTCTAGGATTCGGCACGCACGGACCGGCTATGTGGTCACGGTCCGGCACACGCGATACCGCATGGACTATGGCTCCTAGGATGCCCTAGGAGCAGGATGACGAAGACAGAGCCCTGGAGTAAGCAGGATGACTGTGCATGACTAATGGTTAGTCATGGGCGATGAGTAAGAGCTTTGGAAGCTCTTTAGTATCTCTCAGCATCAGTCAGCGCTTTAGTCAGTGCGCTGGATTAGGACTTCTGCTTTGTGAGCAGTCTAGTCGCTTACTGATTATTCTCTCTTACTGTTCCTGATTACTGTACGTTTACTACTGTCGCATTACTGTACTATAGTTCGGACTACCGGCCCTTAAGGCCGAGGTATATAAGCGCATTAGGCGCTGGGCTAGAGACTCTCTAAGCCGAGTCTCCTGTCCTCCCTGTACGCCTCCTTGTCTAGGAGAATACAGCGTTTGTGACCTAGTCACCCCAGGGGGAGATTCGTGGCTTGTTTACCTTTCCTCGCAAGTGGGACTTGCAGGCGTTGCGCTTGTTGCTTCAGACTTTACTAAAGGTCACGGCCGCGACCGGTGACATCCCCCGCGACCCCAGGACCACCTGCCCTTTCCAGTGTTCTGGTTTTGGGCTTGGTTTCTGGGTTGCTGGGGGTTGGAATAATCTCTGAATAGAGCTTGAGTCTGCAACCAGACTCTGTGACCTTCCTGCGCCAATCGGACCCATTGCTCAAAGTTCGAGGGACGATCGCGGCGGATGCTCTCTTCAGCCAGGGATCGAGGAAGACCACGGGCGAAGATACGCAAGGCCGCGGGATCGTTGAGGTCCATGTTCACGAGGCCTCCGAGGTTTTCGAATGCAGCAATGTATTCATCTATATTGCCACTGGTCATCTTGAGTTTCTGCAGTTCGTCGGCCGCTTTTTCTTGCTCTGCGTAGTTCGTAAATGATCTTTTGAATTCCTGCTCCAAGACCTGCCAAGGGGTCATGCCAAACGGGAGTTCGCTCGGGTCATCCTCGACATCGGTGAGCCACTCGTTCTTTCGGATCACCCAGGCGTCAATCTTGGGCCCTTCGAGGAGCCTGAGAAAGTACGCGCATTTCGCGTATGGGTCTTTGGCTATACCGGTGCGTCTGTTCATCATCATGAATCTGTTGAAGTTGCTTAGAAACAGCCTGGTTTTAGCGCGATTGCCATCAAACTTTGTAGGTGGCGCGCCCGCCATTCGTTCATCCTTATCAGCTCGGATCTCGGGTGCGTCGAGATCTGCAAGTGTGACCGGATCGTCTCCAGTTCCTCTAGGGCGACGCGGCGGCTCGCACCCTCGCTCTGTGTCTGAAGATCGAAGTGCCGCGAACGTTACAGGTTGCGGCGCCATAGGCTGGTCTGGGTCTGGTACGGAGACTACGCTGGCAGCACGGGATGGGGCTCGGGATGGAGCGCGCGAACTTGGTATTGGTTCTCCGGACACGCGGAGGGCGTCCATGTCAATCCCTCGGCTTGGGGTGTGGACCAGGCCGAGTCCATCTCGCGCGACGTGGGATGCTCTGAAGATAGGGCCATCTAGTTCAATCTCGAACCAGACCCCTTCGAAGTTTTCGACTGCCAGCTTGGCTCCTTTGAACAGGGCGTAGTATCCTGCCCATGGGGCTCTGTCTTCTCCTTCGGCATAATGCCTTAGGTTCACTGTCTGTGCGAGAGACAGATTATTCGAGGTGCACGGGCTGATCTGGAAGGGGCATCGGAGCATCGCTCACGCCACCATATTGTCGGATGTCTTTCCTTTAGAACTAGACATGGTGTACTAGTCGTCTCTTTGTCAATTTAGATTTCGGGAAGCTTGTTCTAATGTCACGCCCAGGCCGGCGTGTCAGTCTTTCGAGCCTGAATTCGACTGAGTTGAGAGTCACGTGACGCGACGCGCGTACACTGACAAGAGTTTCGAGATATGGTCGCCTCTGGCTGAGGATAGTAAGCTAGCACTTCACAAGTGGCTAGAAGACTTATAGACACAAGGCTAGTTTACTGTACAGGCACTAGAGAGCCTTCCTGAAGTCCTTGTAACAACCTGATATTGCACAGGAGAACAAGCTTAAGGCTTGTCTTTGGAGTTACTACGGTTTATATAGATGGGGGCACTATTGTTGTACAAAACAGGGGAACAATGGTAAACTGTCCTAATCGATGTAACAATGGGTTTTTGTGATATAAGAGGGGAACAATGAGACTCGGCCAGAAATGGAGAACAATAGGAGGGTGACGTCATATCGTACGGAAAGGGGAAACAAAGAGAAATAGTCCTAAAGTGGAATTGTGACATGAGGCGTACTGCGTGAGGCGTGAGACTGCAAAAGAGATGTCGGGGCACGTGCCAATCTGTACATAGAGGAGGCTGCCAATGATCTGCTGGAAATGCTTGATCTCCAAGGCAGTGGCTTGTCCATCGTGCTGCACGAGATGCACTTCAGCGCCTGCAGGAAGGGGGGTACGCGCGGAATTGGCATCCACCATTCCGAAGCGTGCAAGGATCTCTGAGATGTAACGGGATTGATCTAGCTCCAGTAACCGGATTGATCTGTCACGCTTGATCCGGACTCCGAGATAAGAGTCGATCTCACCTAGATCAGTCATTTCATACCGGTCCGCGAGCACAGATTTGATCCGCGTGATCTCCTTGATCTTATCACCGAGCAATGTGATATCATTGACATAGAGGATTATAATGACTAGACCCTCCCCTTCTTGGTGAAGATATACGTATATGCCCACATCGGAGTGCGTGCGCATGAAGCCGAGCTCAATGAGAACTCCATGGAATAACAGATTCCATGCGCGCGAGGCTTGCTTGAGACCATAGATCGCCTTGATCAGAAGGCAAACTTTGGTCGGGTGGTCAGGATCGATGAAACCTTCGGGTTGCTCCATAAAGATCTCCTCATCCAGTGTGCCATTGAGGAACGCTGACTTGACGTCCATCTGGTGGATCTCCCAATCCTCTAGCGCGGCCAATGCTAGTAGTAGTCGCAAGGACTCAAATCTGGCAACTGGAGAGAAGGTTTCATCATAGTCTATACCCTGTATTTGTGTGAACCCTTTTGCTACCAACCGCGCGCGAAAGCGTCCATCTGCTTTGCGCTTGAATACCCATTTAGACTTGACAGCCTTGCGGCCCGGCGGCAAGTCGACGAGCTTCCACGTTCCATTTTTGGCAAGCGCATCCATTTCATATTGACACACGTGCTGCCATTCATCAGCTAAGTCCGATCGCATTGCTTCCTTGTAAGTAAGTGGATCTTGATATTCAGCAGCTGCCAAGAGTGCCGAGTGCCCAAGTCGCCCAGTCGTGGGATTGTGTTCCACGTTATCTGGCCCAAAGTACTTAGGATTCTTTGGTGGATTATCCCAGAGGCGACGACCCTCCTCAACCGGAGGAGGTCCTGCTGGGGGCCTGAACGAGGGACCCAGCAGCGAGGAGTGCGGGCGCATCGGAGGATCTCTCTGGACGCGTGTGGCACGAGGGCAGGCAGGGGGCGAGGATGCTGGTGGATGGGAAGGAGGAGTGTGGAAGACTGTGCTATCGCGAGTTAGTGGAACGGAGGGATTTGGGGGTGTGCGTGGTGGTTCGAGGCTGACGCGCGGAGGCGTCAGACTGCCCCGAGAAGGTGCGGGACCATCCGGTTCATGTGAGGGGATAGGGACTGTGACCGGTCCATCAAGGACCAAGGGTTGCGGAGGTGGAGCATGCGGCGCGCTGCTCGCCTTCGCTGGAAAGGAGCTCTCGTCGAATGTCATGTCGCGAGACAAGGCGATCGCCCGGGTATCTGAATTCCATAGCCGGTAACCCTTTGAACCCGGCGCATACCCGACAAGTGTCATCTCGATCAACCGGGGATCGAGCTTCCAACGCTTGTCCTCAGGCACATGCACATATGCCTTATATCCGAAGACGCAAAAGTAGGAGACGTCCGGAACATGTCCGGCACTCCATAGCTCGTGTGGAGTCCGCCACCCAAGAACGCGTGTGGGAGTCCGATTGTATGTATGCACTGCAGCATCTGCTGCGAACTCCCAGAAGCCAAGGGACAAGCCAGCGCTGTGTAGCATAGAGCGTGCTTTGTCTAAGATAGTGTGATTCCATTGCTCGGCTACACCATTCTGTTGCGGTGATCCTGGCATCGTTAATCTGTGCTCAATTCCCTTATCTTTCAAGATAGATTGCAGAGTGCTGGATAGGTATTCCCCTCCGCGATCAGAGTGCAGCGCGAGCAGGCGCTCGGAAGTCTGATTCTC
>QLOT01004827.1:0-22763 GCA_003313875.1 Russula aff. compacta | reverse complement strand
ATTCAGTAGCTTCAATGGGAGCACTTTGTTCAAAGTCATCAACCCACTCAGGAGGACACACCCTCGTCTCGTCGACAACCGGTGGACCACACACGTCAGCCATCGGTAGTCGCAGACAACAAGCCCCGCGGCAGCAGACCCCCGACGCCCGCCGATCCCAGGCCGCCGCCGCTGCTGAACAAAGGATGAAAGCAGTAAGCCAAAGCTCCCCTCCTCGCTCCCCGCTCGCCCCCTATGGGCCATCCTTTGGCTATGATGAGGGTTGAAATCATTTCCGACGTCTAGGAAAACAAGCGAGGTGTCAGTGCCGCCAATCCCAATTCAGGACAGCTCGCCGCTCGCTTGGAAGCGTCAAAGACAGCTCCTCTTGCGCCAGAACCAACGAGGCGGGAAGACGCGCTTATCGTAAGCTCGTGCTCTTTTAATTTTTGGGGTGCATTTTTTTTTTGGCCTTGTTCTGAGAGAGGGTTGAACCTTGCAGTGGGACTGATGAAGAAGTTGAAATGCCTGAATAAATGCGCCCAGCCCCAAGATGGTCGTCCCTATATCCTCGCTACCTCCACCAGTGGGAATTCCTTCTTTACATTCCCCTTGCCAGCATGTTTTTGTGTTCTCGATTGACGCATATGGAGCATTAGTCATCCCTTGTTTGCTGGCCATCGTCCCCGTTGGCCCTATCGAAGCCAATCCCAAATCCCTGACCGACCTCGTGCTTTTCGCGTTTTTCATCTGCACACTCGTACGGGTGGTTGCGGGGACCTCCTTACCCCCCCCTCCTCCCCTTTACTTGATGAATAATTTCCGTTCACACCCGGCCTTCTCGTATTTCGTCGATCAGCTCGCTCTCCAATGGGTCACCCCCTGCAGCACATACACAGACACTTGTGACTGGTCAACGTGTATGCGGCAAGAGGACTTCCCTCTCCTTTTGGGCTGCAGGTGATTCTCTTCCCGCAACCTTCTAGGGCCTAGACAGCGGCCCCGTGGTGTCATGTTGTCGTTTTGGCGTGCCTGGCGCTGCCCCAATAGTCAACCCCCGGAGTTTGCGCCGCATCGAACGACCTGATCAAATACTGCAACGGGGTTCGGCGCTCCGCCCCTCACATCAGCCTTTTAAAAAATTATTATGTCTGCCCAATTACATTGTGTGCGGTGATTGGTTCGCACTTGAGCAAGCGTGTCGCATGTCAACACGAATGGCATTCAGATGGCAGGTCGGCTCCACCCCCCACCGTCTCGACGACGTTAGACGAAGCTAAGTGCGTCGCCTATGCAACGCGTACAGTAGGTAGTAGCGGCTATAACGACGGAACCTTCCCATATATCGCACAAGTCGGGATCGTCGGTGTCCTGCCGCGGCGGCATGCACTTTGTACATCTTACGGCTTGCAGCGCCTGCGCTCCGATATGCTCGCATCGGAGCGACGTCACGGTCTCTCAGAATAGAACCAGTTGGCTGTTAGCACCACGGTGCCGCCGGCTTTGCGGGATGGTCAAAGTTGAGCCATTCGCCATGGGATGGCAACTAAAAATACTACTTACAACTGGGTATGCAAATCACACTATATACATACATTATGATCCCAATGTTCATCTTTCCAAAAGTACGCGGTGCATTGCCAACAACCATATAGGGACACCATCCGTCGTGTTTGATATGTTCTCTTTGGCAACCAACACAAATGTGGAGAGGGGGGGGCAAGCGTGGGAGCTTAGTCTGCATCGTCTTCATCATAATCGACTCGAGGTCGCTTGGAACCAGTGCTCACGCCCATACCGATTCCGCGGGCCTCCAGGGCCTCAAGAGCAACCTTTGCTGCACTGTCTGCTCCTTTCTTCGCACGAGAGCGTGTTCGACGCAAAGCGCCAAAAGCCTGAGCTTTGATGACCGCAAGTGTACCAGATAATGGCGGTGCTCCAGGAGACGGTGATCGGTTCGCGTGGGCGATTGTTCTGCGAGGTCTTAGTTTGGAATGTGCAACATCCAACTTCACGTCGCCACCATCACTAGTCACGACATCCGACTTGATCAAGCCAGAAAGTGGAGAAAATAGCGGGCGATCTGTGGTAGAATCTGATCGGCGTGTGCCAAGTCTCAAACGAATGCCGTCACCACCATGGCTAAGCAGAGAGACATCCGCGATCCCACCATGCAGAGTGACCTCAGGAGGGTGGTGCCGTCGAGAATCGAAATCACCCTTTTCATGGGGTGCAGGTCCGTCGTTGAAATGAAACTGAAACGGAGACGTAAGAGATGTGGAAGAAGACGACGGTCGAGTTGATGTTGGAGAGTGAGAACGGCTGGTGGGAAGGTAAGAAGAGGAGTCCAGTGGCGAGGGCAAGACCTTGTGGTCCTCAAAATTGTGGCTCGAGTAACGGGGAAGGTAAGGAATATCAGCGGTAGTCACGCTAGGTGACTCTACAAAAGTTGGCGAGTGAGAAGAACTGCTGCTCCCAGCATGACCGGAATCGCCACCGGAAGATCCGGTGAGGGCTATTGGCGGGGCCCAGGTAACGTCACGGATGAGGTTTCGCGGAGGGGAAGGATAAGGTGTGAATTGATTCGTTGACCGATGCGAATCGGTGTCGCCATGACCGTAAGAAACAGAGGGCGAGCGAGCAGCAAGTTCGCTGGGGGTGCTAGTAGGATAAGCGACGTCTGAGAAGGGTGGCGTGTTGCCTGTTGGGTAGTGGAGTGCATCCTCTGCGTATGGACCGACGGCAGGACCGATCTGTGAGTTGATAGCAGTGATCTGAGGATGCAAAGGACCAAAGCATGGGGGAGGGGGAGGGAACTCGTCCCCTTGTGATTCCGACCCCTTTTTCGTCTGCCACAAGGCTCGCCAAAATTTCTCTCGCTCCCTTCCCGCATTTCTCAGACGACTGTTGTCCTGGCGGAGCTGGCCCGCCTCTGCACGAGCCTCACGACAGGAATCCTGAAGCTGCAAGACTACAGCTTCCAAGTTGGTGACTTGAGGGGGAGATACAAGGATGAGAGCTGGATGGTGAATTGGAAGGGAAAGGAGCACGAACCCGTTTCCTCTAACGTGGCAATGTAATTCGCGCGCCTTGCTCTAAAGGCAGCCTGGGCATCTGCATTTTTCTTTTTCCTGAGGGCGGTATCAGATATGCGGGACGACGAGTCGTCCTTGGGGGTCGCTGGGGCCATTGAATGCGTGAGGGAAAAGGAGAGGACGCCGGGGGGAATATCCCGAATTATTTATCTTAAATGGCAGCGCAGATTCAGAGAACCAAAACACACGAGGACCGCGTCCTAATCGCCGTCTCCCGGGCGTCTGGCGCTTTTAATTCTTTCCCTTTTTTTTTTTTGCTTCCGTTCCTTTTCAATGCACAACGCCCGAGTCCCGCGCTATTCGATCCCGCGCCTCACCTCCTCCACTCAGCCTGAGTCACAGCCACCCCTCCCGCGCTACGACTACGCCCTGCCCTCTCAACGTGCAAGATACACCCGCCCATCATATCATCAACATTCTTGCCCCCAACTCACATCTCTTCCCCATCTTCATCCCATGCTTCTTCATCGTCACTTTCTCCCTCAATGTCAAGTATCTCCAGGACCGCTTCTCTGCAGTCCAGGATGCATGCCACCCTCCTGCCAGTCCTCCCGTTTATTGCCAGTGAGACATCCCCGCTGATACACCCTGCCAGCACATATGATCGCTTGATCGGCATGAGGACGGCAGCAATCTACAAGCACGTTTCTTCGTCAGAAATCGGAAAGATTAGCTTCGTTTCTGGTATCTAATACCTGGCCAACTTTCCGTTCTTCCAGAGCGTGTTCAATCACCTGTTCTCGTGAAAGCTCGTTTACGGGACCAACGGGTTGTACCTCTTGGTAATGCAGATCGGAAAATCCAACGGTCGCGACTGTCGTGGATCCTTGCGTGGTCCCTGGATCGCGATTAAGTTCGTCGCGTGGAATAAGGGCTGTATCGTTTGTACACGCACCTGCCGCGCCATTCACCCGAAACACAACGATGAGGCTGTCATCGTCGAAAAAGTCGAAATCAAGGATGTTATAGCGGACATTATTTTCAACTCCGTTCCCACCGCACTGGAGCATAGCTGCCCCTACCGTAACCTTGGGGCTTGGGATCGTGGGGTCGTATACAAGCCGAAGCACGCATACTTACGGAAGTGAAAGCATGTATTCAGTGTTTGATGTGTTGAATTCACGGAAATCAAAAAGAAGCTTACGATCAGCGCCGTCTTCAGCCAAAGGATCATAGGCAGCCATGTACTGCGCCCAGTGGTTAGGACCCTGCAAAACTCTGAATTTCGTCATCACATCATTGACACTCAAAACGTGCTTGCCTGATTGTGTTCCACATTTCGCTCACGAATCATGTATGAAACGTGCATCCCAGGGTCACAAGGACGAGACCCTACCCGATGCGACATACTCGGAGGGTGGCAACTTGCCGCCCGCGCGGTCGCACCGGCCGCGCGAGCAAAGATACTTTGGCATCGACCTGCCAAATCCTTGATCAAGGCGTGAAGATTCTTATCTAGGTGCGAGAGGTGTTTGTATCCAACAGGCTAGAAGGTCGCGCATAATTAGAGTTCATAGATGTATACGGCATTGAGAACATACGTGCGCCCACGCAGTCTGCGATGGATCGCGCAATGCGGATCGCGCTCGTTCTATGGCAGCGGATAAATTTTGGTTGTCATGGGGTACCCCCAAATCTTGCGGCACGAAATTCGGAATACCGCCATGGAACCAAGCATCTATCTCGCTTTTCACAAGGCCAGTCGTCAGATACTCATTCACCTCCAAGACGTCATGCCGCGGTTGATTTGAGGACTGAGGGTCGGCAACAGGGTTGGCATTGCCGATCTCTGGGTCGATGTCAGGAGGACGCCAGACACATCATTCATACTTACCAAACCTCAACCACTTCATGAACTCTTTGAAGCGGGACAGCTCTCGCCGTGCGGCTGCTGAGAGCCAGCTAGCGGAGAATATGGCACGGCTGGTCATCGCCATTGCCTGAATGATGTCGTCCTTCTTTAATTCGCATGCCCCATACGTTCTGGGTCTGATCAATGACGTGGGGGGGAAGGTGAATGGTAGACGATCACACAGAAAAGGCCTTACAGCTGAGACCAGCCCAAGATCTCCTCCAACAATAAATGAAGACGCTGGCACGCTGGAGCAACGCGTAATTCGGAAAAGTCGCGCAGCTTCGCGAGGGTTTCCACCACTATGGATTCCCACTTTTGTAGTCCCTAAAAGCACCCTCATGCTCATGGCTTGTGTGATGATCAACAACGCACCTACCCGTTCACTCATTTGTTCACCGCTACCAATATAATCTGAGACTGACTCCGATGATCGACCCACAAGCAGCAATAAGGTCAAATCGAGCAATGATGTCGTGCTATCGGCTACAGCTAGGGAAGTATCAGCTGTAAGCAACGGAAATGTGGTGATGCCACACATACATGCGCCCATCTGCGCCTGGAGATCATCAAGTGACTGCAGCCATCGGATTCCGGGCTCCCTAGCCCCAATCTGAGTGCCAGATCCTAGCCACGCAACATGCATTTCGTCCAGGACACGCATGGTGTACCAAAGCAGTTCACGGGCAGTCGTTGAGATCCTAGCCAAGTCACGGGTAATCCTCGTGTTCAACAAAGGTAGCTCCACGCGGGTTGGGTACAAAACCGTCCCACCCATCTGAGAGTGCTGATGAGCAAAGAGGACTGGGTTATGTGGGTCTTTCCGTAGTGATGCCGTCGTCGATTCCGCACCGACGAAAATATCACCAAGCGGATAGCTGCCGTCAAGAAAACAATGTATGCGGCCCTCGTCGTCTGAGACAACTAAAATACTGTTCACTTTCGGGTCATCAGATCTGTGAAAAGATTCCATATCATTGACATCTTGTTCTCCAGCAATATCTGCCGACTGGATGGATGCAGAAAGGAGGTCTAGAGGTAACACTGGCCAGGTAGCAATAGCTTCCGGTAGGTCCGACCGTTTGGACATTGAGGAGGCATTCTGAAAGGAGAACAGCTGGGTGGCTCTGCAACTTAGGTTTTGGCTGGCACGTTGAGAAGAGAAGATGGTCACAAACGTCAGTGCCCGCGAGTTGTCTGAAACTGGATCCAAAAGAGGTAGGTGCTTGATGACAGAGTGGGCAGATCCCGACTTTCACAAGTATAGGGTTAGCATGCGTCCTCCAGTTGTCAACGCGCAGACATACAATATCCAACCCGCGCTTGAATATATCGGGAATAGTAGAGTCGACTTCTGCTTCCCTCTCATCCTTGAGCCACCAAACTCCTGTAAGTCTCGAGGACTCCGACAATCGATCTACGAAGGGTGGCGAGTGCTCCTCACGTCCATCCTGAATGGAGTGTATAGTAATTCGTGGAGGATGGTGAACTAGTGCGATGGCCTGTCCTGCAGTCATGCACTTAGCGTGGGTGGCAATGTAGGTCCTAGCTATGCACACCATCAGGACTCCATGCCAGGTCAACAATGGTTTCATCTTTATTTTGAACAGAGTCAGAGCGAACATCGACCTCCCACTTCTTCGAACCTTGCATCTTCCAGAGACTGACGCAATCCTTGCCATTCTGGGGAGATATGGTAACAACAAGGTCTTTATCTGGGCAACATGCCGAAGAAAGTAACTGAGAAGAAACAGGGAGTTGGAGCTTCGCCAACGAGAGGAACGGTTTATCGATGTCGTTCATTGTGGTAGAGAAACCTCCGCCCGACACTCATCACTCATGTCGCGCTTGATCTTGGCGACATCGCCTAAACCTCACTTACCTAATTTGTCAGTGTGGGCGGAGGTTTCGGGCCGGCTGAGGCGACTGCTGTCCTTCAAATGTGCCTGAAACAGCTCGCAATCGCTGCGCCTATTCTGTTGCTTCGCCTCAAGCCCTCACCAAGTTCTGCAAAGGCCCATGTGGCAATACACTATTCTCGTAATTCCAACTCGATAGTTGACTACGACTCTCCGGCAACACTACCTCTTGTGCTTGGGTTTACCTTGCCTGGGAGATGGTTTGTTTGGCACACCAATCTTGGCTGGACGAGCAGTTTTCTTCACAGAGCGTATGGCCGCATCAGTAGCCCTTCTATCTTCTTTTGTTTCCCCCTCTGACGCAAGCTTCCGCCTCTTCGCTCGCCGGGTAAGGCCGGAGAACTTATCACGCTTTGGCTTTCAGGTTCGGGCGTCAGTTTATAAGCTCTTTTCATTGGATCCCGAGACGATACCTTTTCCATCTGGGCCTCAGATCCACGAGTCCTCTGGATGATAGACTTGTCCTTTTGGAAATTGTTATCATATTGTCGCTTGCTAAGAGCTAAATTGGCAGTTGGTGTATGTAAATAAATGCGAAAATGAGGCACACCCTCTGATTGCTGCCTGTCTTTGCTGCTTTGAAACCATGTGCGTGCTGGTCTGGAGTAGATCTCTGCTTCGTGTTCCAGTATATTCTGACCCTTCTTGACTTCCATCTCTGCCTGCCGGAGCTGGCCAATGATGTCAGTAACCAGATGATCATTGGTTGTCTCATCTGTACCTGCTTCTCCTCTTTCTCGTCTTGCATAACACCCGCGATCTCATCCTTCAAGGATTCTAACTTTTTCGACCATTTTGCCACAATCTCTGATGGTATCGTCCGATGCCTGACCTGGTCCTCACCAGCGGCCCTCTTGATAGCTGCTTTGAGAATCTTACGATCAGCTTCACCCACGAGGGTTATTGACCTTTGCTGCAAAATTAGCGATCGGAGAATCAACTACAGGAGATCCGAACAAACCTTCCTTTCCTTCCCGCACGTGCGGTTCTCCCTACACGATGTAGATACTGTGCGAGTTGGGCAGGCATGTCGTAGTTGATCACAGTCTCTATCCCTTTAATATCTAATCCCCGAGACGCTAGATCCGTAGCCATGAGATAGTTGACTTGTCCATCGCGGAAAAGCTGAAGGGCTTTGAGACGCTTCACCGAGTGAGAAATACATCGGGAGCCGATTGTGAAAAGCACCTACCTGCTCCTGTGTCAAGTCACCGTGCAACTCCTCACTTGACAGGCCAAGGAGTCCAAACACAATGCGCAATTGATGGGCAAGCTTCTTGCTCCGCAAAAATACGATAACACCAGACTTGAAAGTGCGAGTGCAGAGGGCCAAAAGAAGGGCAGAACGATCGGTTTCTCTGCCTGCCCGGACTCGCACAAATTCTTGTACCAAGCCACGGGCAACGCTTCGCTTAGGGTCAACGAAAAGTCGTACTGGCTTACTGAGAGACATCTTGACAAGCTCATCGATAGAGTCTGTCATGGTCGCAGAAAAGAGCATAGTCTGGCGGGAAACAGGGCACGCTTTGATTATTTCGCCTAATTCATCCGCGAAACCATCCGAAAGCATTCTGTCAGCTTCGTCGAGAACGAGAATATCGAGAGCGTCGAGCGCGAACGATGGGGAATTACGGAGATGGTCAATAAGGCGACCTGGAGTGGCAATCACGACATCTGGTCGTGCTCTCAAAGCGATTTCTTGCGCTTTAAGGGATAGTCCACCTGTAGAAGCAGTCTGACTGAGGTCAATCCTGACGACGATAAACAAGTTCTATGCGCACCAACTACCAAGCAGAATTGAATGTCTGTATGAGTAGCCAACTTCTTTCCGACGTCGTAGCACTGAACTGCTAGTTCACGGGTAGGGACGAGAATAAGACAGCGCGTCGCCGCAGCTTTTTTGCCTCGAGACCGGTAAAGTAAACGTTCGATCATAGGAATAATGAAGGCTGCAGTCTTCCCAGAGCCCGTAACAGCATTGCCAACCACATCCTTTCCTAGTAGACCGACGGGAATTGTGGCGGCTTGAATGGGAGTGGGAGTGTGAAAACCGAGAGAAGTCAGGGCTTTGAGAACAGGCCGGGATAAATTCATAGTAAGAAACGATGTATGTTGTTCGGAGGAGGGAACATCCGATGAAAAGAACGCCTTTTTCCTAGCCTTCTGGACCTCTGTTTCCGATGCACTGTCATCCTCGGATGAAGAGCCTGTGCCCTCAGATTCAGATTCTCCGTCCTCTTGGGAGCCGAGGCCGTCAGAATTGCATCCAGTGTCGTCAGATGTCGCGAGGAGATCATCGCCGCTTTGGCCCTCCTCCACCTCGTCATATACAGGAACAGCAGTCTCCTCATCAGTGAGACCTTCTTCCTGCGACTCGAGGACTTCTATTCCGTCACTTCTATCGTCAGGATCGTCGTTGTACTCGTCGTTCTTGCGCTTCCGCGAGACGTTGAGGACCCTTCGCTTGGCAATGATATCGTCTACGGATATTGGATCCTAACCAAACAATACCTATAGACAAAGAACAGGATAAAACATAAAGTGAGCATACCGGTTTGGAGCCACGTTTTACTACGTCTGCAAAGTCTGCTCCCCCGTGAAGTAGGTCAATGTATGGATCTCCTGACATGTCGAAAGTGAATGTGGGATCCAACAGTGCCTCGTCAGCCTCTTTTGAGCCTGAATACTTTGAATGTCTAATATCATCAGGAGGTGACTCTTCATCAGAGTCTAGCGTCATGACAAAATCATCCGGTGCCATTTTGATGGAGTAACCCGTACCGTGCACACTGCCAATAATAAATTGAAAGTTGTCGCATCACCTGACCGTACATGTTGGCGCGCGTCGACAAAGTATTACGTAACAACCTCTTACACTGTACAGTTACCGTGATGTGCAAACCTCAAGTTAGTGGACTAGCGGTTTTACACCTTTGGTAATCACAAAACACAGCCCTTGGCCTTGTAACCACCCCATCATTCCAGCAAATGCTCCGCCAAAGTTACCCCGTCGCTTTAAGAAATTTCGGAAGCCAGGAAAAACGAAGGGCGTGATATCCTCCACTTCAACATCTTCGTACCCTATTTTATTCATTTCCTGTACATATTGTGCTTTGGTCACCATGTTGCTCCTTGGCATGGTACGGAGCACGCCGGACAGAAAGAGGGTGAGTAACGGGCCAGGTGACACGGAGAAGCAGAGGTCTGCTAAAGCAACACAACCACCGGGTGCCAGGCGCTGGAAGGACTGACAAAGGAATGCTCTGCGAGTGTCAAAATGGTATGCACAGTCGAGCGCAAGGATGCTATCAAACTCTCGCCCAAAGTCAGGCGAGAGCGGATGTTCCTCATGGCCTGGCCGCCAAACGGCATCACCCTCGAATAGGAGTACGTCTGGTATCTTTTTCAGCGCATTGGTGGAGGAGAGGAAACTGTTCACCCTCTCCCTCGAGCGGCGATGGTGGGACGGAAGAGTAGTAATCCCACATAATAAGGCTGGTTTGGCCACCTCCGGATGGGACAACTGCAGGAGGATTGAATCGCCACTGCCATGGCCGACATCTGTGAGATTAGAAAGGCGTCTGCAATAATTTGACCTAGACATTCACCTAAGACCCGCCCATCGGGCTGAAGGGCAGCAGCCTGAAACAATCGAAAGGCAAGGGCTACAAGCTGATTACGGGGAATATAGCTGAGGTGCTTCAAGTGAAATACCTTGACATGCATCTGGGAAGACTGCAGTGTCCTACACCGCCCTCGACCATGAGTCAATGGAGGCTGTTGACAAGTGGTGCACTGCACCTTCCAGAATCCCATGTTCAGCCATTCTGTTCGTGGAGAATCTGGACTCCCAGGCACCTGATTGAACGAGATATGGAACGTTCCGTATGGATCACTTGCCCGACCAGCGAAGTACATGTATATCACGGAAAATACGACGAAGATGAGGATGTACAGGGCCAGCATGGTTCTGTTGTCGGAAATAGTAAAAATAGTAAGGAGGATATTTCATTTCGCAAGATTGATTGATCATGCATGCCTGTCGATGCCACGTCATTCGGTTCCTGGCACTTATGCTACCGACGCATATCTGAGTCTGGGCGCGATTCAGCTTCAGTACTTCGTTGTTCGGGTGTATTGTAATACTCGATAAGCTCTCACCTCTTCTGCCTACGATCTATGTATGGCTTAGAAAACATTCTCTGCGACCTCATCTTGCTTATTCAACGTCAAAACTGGTAGCTTCAATCAAGACCAGGCGCAATTTGTCGTTATCTTGTCACCCCATCCGCCTCAACCTCGTATCGCTCCTACTTAATCGACATGCAGGACGACCGTGACCCACGCCATGGTTATCTCCACCAGCCCATTTTACGATTTCTTGACCGGGTTCGTTGATAATTATGGTTGAAAATGTTACCGTAACTGACATCCATGAATCCGTAGTCAAGCCTCGTGGTGACCGCTTTAACAGCATTTACCGTGCTGTATACACGTTCTATCGGCGTTTTTTATTTTTGTGCAGGAGCGCTAGCCTGCACGGTATCCGTTAAATTTATTAAACGAATCCTTCGTCAAGCTCGTCCCGCACAAATAGCCCACCGAAAACAGAAACAAACGTACGGGTATGTATCAGAAATCCAAAGTTTGGATGCTTTTCTTTCAACGCCACGACCCTCTAGGATGCCCAGCACGCATTCCGCAACCATCACTTTCTATGGGACCTACATTCCTCTTGCGTGTGCATGGTTGCCATTGCATGCATCACTTCCGGAATGTTCGCTGTTTCGTCCTTTCATTGCGCTGATCACTATCCCGTGGGCATGCGTGGTTGCTGGTTCTCGAATTTTGTTGGGACACCACACCGCGCCTCAGGTGATCGTGGGGTGTATCTATGGCTTCACCTTTGCGTGTGTATGGTTCTGGCTCTGGACTCATGGACTCGGTGATTTGGGACGGATAGCAGAGCATTATGTTAGAGTATATATTGGATTACAGCGAACTTAGAACCACTTCATTCCGGAGGTGACATATACTTCATGTATATACCAACCTGCCGTGCCATAGCAATGCCAGATAGCATAACCTCTAAGCACAAATCGTAGGGGCAGGCAGGGCCTCTCAAGCAGTAACTTGTCTGTATGCAGAGAAGAATGGTCCCAATTTGGCCTTCAGGACAACCAATCGGTCACGAGGGTACCTCGCTCGTGAATGCCGAACCATCGTTTCTCGACTTGGCCTTCCAAGCACGATTGATGCTGGAGTAGCAATGAGGACATAAATGATGCGCGAGTTTTGGTGAACCACATCCAGGACAATGAACCAGGTCTGTACGATCGTTGAGGGCATGATAACACATTCTAGAAATGTTCACTCACTCTGTTTATCTTTGAGGCCCTTGTTTGCACTGCGCATGGCTTTCCGAGAATGGGAGACTTTCTTTTTGGGTACGGCCAAGAGGAAGGGGGGGATGAGGTCGCGGAGGGAAGGTAGGCGCGGTATTGACCATGAGAACCCGAATATGATGGATGAGGACGACGCAAAGAGAGCAGAGGGTATTGCGACGAGTTGACGAGGGATAATAGCAGCCATGGTTGACAGCAGCGACTGAATCGGGTTCGGGACCAAGGCGAAGCGCATTCGCGTTTTGGCGCGCATTTCAACTCCGACGGCGCAAAGTCAAGTACCAGGTGTCGGACACTTCATCCCACACTGTACGGTGCAGCCAGGCGAGCAACGATGCTCCGATTTACGCGACCACTGCTTCAGGTGTCCAAGTTAACCACTGGACTCCATGGCCTTGCCGTCCATCCCAACCCACTCCCGGAGCTGACCAGGACCTACGAGTCCACCCTCACCGCGCTCTCATCCATTCCCGAGCATGCCGCATATCGTCAGGGCGCGGAAGCCCTCACTTTAAGAAAATTGAAGATCGTGCAGGATGCGAATGGAGACATCGCGGAGGTCGAGAGGCAGTTGGACGAGGGGCAGATTGAGCAAGCCATTTCAATCGCCAAAGACGAACTCAGTTTGGTGGGAAAGATGACAGAATGGAAGGCGTATGTCTTTCGCCTCTTCTCTATCTATATTGCGGACTGACCATAAGCAGATGGGAGCCTCTGGAAGAGAAGCCAGAGCCTGGACAGTGGGAGTACTTTGGCAAAACTTCCCCTGCGTCTTAGAGGCGCTTTACCGGGCATCGTACTCTTGTAGAGTCGGAGAGATGGTGGCCAAGCAACTGGTTATGTGTAGCTCCCAGAGAAACATGCGCAACATGCATACCTCAACGACCTCTCACCGGAGAGCTCTCAACGCAATTGATATCAAGTACTAGACAGTTTACGAAAGCAATGTCCTTCGTCTTCCAACGCAGTGTTTGTGCGAACTGTTGCCTACGAGTTGTTGCATCTGTAGACACAAACACAAACGACGATTCACAATTCCTTTTTGCCCGGAGGAAGTTCACCTCGATGTGGAAAAAAACACCATCTGGATGACTAGTGAAGGGCATCGTGAATCATGCAACCACACGTCACTGCGTCCATTGGGGTGATTTCAAGGATACACATAATGAATATGTTTTGTCATGCGAGCTAGTCATGACATTGTGTTAAGAGTTGAGATGGCCACACTGTCGAGACCACCAAAGGCATGAGAGGCCGAAGTAAAAATGTTATAAAAAAACGCTGACAGCAGGATTTGAACCTACGCGGGCAATGCCCAAGTGATAGTGAATCATTGCACATATATAGGAACATATATATATGGAATGGGGTTCAAATCACTCGCCTTAACGACTCGGCCATATCAGCACATTGCCACAACTATATAATGGGCAGTCATATATGGTTACCCCGCATTTGCAATGATACTTTGAGGAGACGAAGAGTAAAAATGACTTGATTGCGAAAAGAAAGGACCACTGTAGAATTTCACATGATCATGATCATGACCTGCATGAAGTACGCGATGAATTTCGGATTAAGAACCTGCCAGTCGTAGTGGCTGCCTGCACCTTGACTTGCTTCGATCCTGCATCATTCCCGTTCACTCACTTGCGTTTCTCCATCAACGTTCTACTCACCGCACGCTCGCCGGAATACAGTCGCGACCGCGACCCATGGATTCCCTTATCCCATTCACGACCTCCGGCTCCCTAGTAGACTGTGTGGACAGTACGTCTACCCAAGCCCCGCTGCCTGTGCTCAGTCGGGTGCATCTTCGCCCCTCTTCTTCTTCTTCTTGTCCCCCCAGGAAAGATGCTCGTCGTCTTGCGAGATGGCCGGAAGCTTCATGGCGTGCTGCGCTCCTATGACCAGTTCGGTACGTCTTTTCGCTTTCACTCTCCGTGAGATGTGCGCGCCCAAGTTTGAACGTCTGCAATCTTCCTTCCCGGTTAGCGAACCTCGTCCTCGAGGACACTGTGGAACGAATATACGCTGGCAACACGTTTGCTGAAAAGTGGTGTGGGCTATTTCTCATCCGAGGGGAGAATGTTGTCCTGTTGGGAGAAATTGTGCCCTCACCTTCTCCCTGGCATATGTTGATGACTCACGATTACTTGACAGGATCTGGATCAAGAAGACGACGTCCCACTACATCAAGTCGATTACAAGCAGCTTGATAGTTACTATCGACAAGATGTCGCAGTGAAGAAGCAGAGGGAGGAAGCAAAGGCGAAGATCCTGTACGAGCAGAAAGGGTTCTGCAAGGAAGGAGGGGAGGGAGATGGTTATTGAGGTACATCACTATCCAGTCCCCGCTTTCCGGCAGATTCATTAAGCCCTAGTGGAAGCGGGGACAGTCACCAGTTGTGGATTTCACTCGCAGATCATCTTATCACACGATTGTTCCAAGCTTGGTCTGCGTCTGATCTAGTCTCGAGAGATGCTAACAGCAAATGGATGTGGGTACAGAGGAACCTACTCCTTCCTCTTCTTGCCCTTCTTTGTCTGATCTCCGTTGGGCCTGTGCTTCGCCTGTCCATTGACAGCTGACCTTGATAAAACAGAGACCCGGGGTGAAGAGGGTTCGAGTAACTTTGCTTTGTCGAGATGAGCATGAGGGTCGAGAATATCCTCGACGCGTTTCCGAATCTCGCGCTCTAGCTTCGTCAGCTTCTGTAATGCCTGGTCCTTCGTCTCTTTGTCAAACTCGACATCCGCAACGCGCAACTTCTGCCAACTGAGTTCGCCATAAGGTGATCAGCGTCCTGACCCTCCTGTAAACAACAATTGATAGACCCACCCTGAATGTCGATCACACTTCTTTTTACCCATGCACCACCATTCTGCCTCCTCTTGCGTCTCATCCATGTCCGTTTGAGCGTGATTCTCTTCATAACTCTCTAGCACACTTGCACCAAAATCGGCCACCTCCTCCTCGCCAAAGCACAATCGTTGATCCCATCCACACTGCTCGATTGTGTCCGCGTGTTGTATTGCGAGCTCGGTGACCTTTTCGCGCCATGCGATAACGTCCATCTCAGCTTTCAGCGCCTCGCGCTTCTGGACCAACGTTTCAAGACGTGCCCTCAGCCTTGCAAGTTCGCGATCTGCCTTGCTGACTTTCGGCGGGATAATAGCCAACACGGCTGGATCACCCACACCCATAGTTATAGGTGAACGACTTCGTCCGTCCACGGCGCGTGCCGACACCACGACACCTTCGCGCCTTTCCGCATTCTTCACCGTCTCCCAGAGTCGATCACGATTCCCACCGTCCTCTACCCAGAGTGATATGCGCATGTGCATATATTGCACACCACACTCGTCGGAGCAGTACTTGGAGAAGGCACCGCGTGCGGGCTTGTGACACGCTTCAGGTGAATTTGGGTTGTGCTGCTTGAGCCCGTTCAGGCAGCGGCGTTTCCAGGTGGTGCGCAGATCGAGATGAGGATTCTCTGAACATCGATCGTATCCACAAATTAGTTAGTTATCATAGGTCAATATCGGGCACACGCACTTTCCACACAAATTGGACAGATGAATTGGTCGACGAGGTCGACTTCCAGATCTGGCATGTTGACGCATGATGTGTGATACCACTCGTCACAGCTGTGGAGGGTGTTAAACATAAAAGCAAATTACAATCATTGCCAGTGGCGCACCGGTCGCAAGCGATCATGACCCTCTCATCATCATACCTCGTCTTGCAGACACAGTATAGCTTGTCCTCCATCCCTTCTTCGGCGTCATCAAGCTCCGCCTCACCCGTTGCTCTATTCTCGACGCTGGGTACGGGGTTCATGCTTACGGGCATAGCTGATGTCGATCTAGAGCGCGCAGAGATGATTGATTTCTTTGTTACAGTAGATGATGACTTCTTGCTTTTCAATGGCGCTGTCGAGGGACCATCGGAGGACACCTTAAGCTTCGTCTTTGCTGAACCGCTTGGTTTGATGCGACTTTTGGGCTGTCCGTGCTGTTTTGTCTTGTGGAGGTCAGAAAGGACGAGCAGAAGACCAAACACTGATTGAATCACCTTTTTTTTCTGAGTTGGACGCTCCTCTTGTCTCATTTCGGAATCGTGAGCGGGCAAGGCGATATCTGGAGAAAGCATCGAGGCCCTTTCCAGATTGACAGCAAAAAAAGTCGGAGCAGGCGATGGATGCGATGGGGTCAGTGACCCGAACACAGACTCTTGCATGGGAGCATGATAAGAAGGGGGACGTTTATCTTCGGATGAAGAGCAATTTTGTTTCCTTGGTATGGTCTGTGGGCTACGCGACGGTAAATCGTCAGCAATGAGGCTAAGAAGTTCTTCATCAACGTCCATGTCTGCAAGGCTTTGCTCAGCAACCTGGCTCCGTTTCGAATCCATTGCAACATCCTGCTCTGGGGCAGCCTCACTTTTGATAATCGGAACGGGCGCGTGGTCGGTCCTAGGGGGGTCGTCTGTGATAGGGGGAGGGACGGCCCCCGCAGTCGGGGCGGCAATGGGCGAATTCACTACTTCGGGCTCCTCAGGTGAGATGAGCGATGTTCGAGCGTCCACTGGGTCCGGAAGCTCTGCGACTGGAGTAATGGTACCTGTCCTCAAGACAGCAGTCACCTGGACTCCCACTGGCTGATCGGCACTGATATCATTTTGCAAGCCCAAGGCAGCAGGAGAAAGGGCCCGCGGTGTCGGTGAAGCAGCAGTAGTAGGGGGGCGCGCTTCTTGTTCTGAAGTTGGTGGGTTGAGGGCATCTTCATGGGGGTGCAAGCTAAGTCTAGAGATTATTGGGGGTGACTGAATGCCTTGGGTTGTCAGAGTAATGTCTGCGTCGTGTGGATCAGGGGAAGGTAGTGTGGGCGATGGTGGCTGAACAGGCTCTGCAGAACTCGAGTGGTCGTCATGAGCATTTAATGTCGATGGCGAGGCTAGAATGACTGAGCTATCCGGTGCTGCAGTTGCCAAGTTGTCAGGTGGCAAGGGCTCCAAAGGCACCAGATCTTGCATGGCGGAGGCCCTTAGAGCAGAGGGGTCCATCGATTTCTCCGAACCAGTTGCACTTTCCGTCTCAACAACCTTTTGGGCTGTCGTAGTAGTAGGAGCCAGTATATCGCAATGTGACGATGATGACGAGCGCGCCCGTGGACTGCATCCGTCTTCCCTGCCACGGAACGATGATCGCTGTCGTGGCTCCGGTGTCGGCGGTGCTGGTGGTTCCGAAGGGGTGGAAACAACCCGATGAGGCGGAGGGGATGGAGGAGTGCTCTGCTTGTCCAATACCAAATCAGAATGCAAGACCTTCGGCGGCGGTGGAAAGTGAACATTCGATTGTATGTCTTGATGTACCATCGACCGGGGTTCTTCGGCTGCGAGGACACGCCGACTGTTATCAGGAGCGAAAACAGAGGTGATTGGCTCGCAATAACTGGGGACGTAGGACCGAAACGGCCGTTCTTCTGTAACATGTTGCCTTCTTGAGGTCGGCCGCTCCCTGGTTGGCGACACGCGACTTACCACAGGACTCGGTTCCTCTTTATCCCGCAAGGGTATAGGAAGGGTAGGGCGCGTCTCTGTACGAACCTCGGAGGACTGTTTGCGCGGCTTTATTCCGGGACCTATTAACCCACTGAACTGTGAGGATGGATCTTTGGATGGAGGTGAATCCCAGCTATGGTCAGAACCCGAATGGGGGTCCGACTGACGCTGGCGCTTAGAGGGATGTGCTTCGGGACCCATCCTGAGCGACGACTCTGAATAAGAGTCGCGCAGAAGAGGACCAGAGATAAGGGAGGGAGTGATGGGAGTGCGGGGCGCGGGGGCCTGGAGGTGGGTGCGAGGAGCCTCGTGGGATGGACGGAGGAGCAGTTCAGGGCTCCGTCGAACGGTAGAGCGAGAAGTGTCTGCCTTGCGATCGAGACTGGCTTTGGCCTCCAGCCTATCCCGCTCTGCTGTAGCAGCCTGGACAAGGGCCTCAAGCCCGCCCAGAGGAGACTGTTGTGGGGAAACGGGATTTAAGAGGGCCTGCGGAAATGAGGATGACGATGTGGTGGAAATACGAGAGAGCGAGGTGTGGTGCATTGAGGACGAAGAGGTAGGTTCTGTATGATTGTTATGGCGAGGGAGTCGAAGGGTGGGGGAAACAGTGGGTTGAAAAGGGGGGTCATATTGAGACGCGCTCGAGGATGAAGGGGAGTGATAGTATCCTACGGGGGACAGGGCAGGGCGTTGGGTGTAAAGGAGAGGAGAGCTGGGTGAGTGAATTGAAGGTGGGCGGGAAAGGGAGAGGGTGGGAGCAGGAGAGTCGGAAGACAGGCGCATTGTGTGGAAGGGTGATTGAGAGTACGAGAGACGGGGGGACGAGGGAGAGATGTAAGGCGGTTGTGACTGCTGCTGGATAGCTCGCAATGGCGGAGACTGTGGCTCATATTGGTTTGGTTGAAGAGAAGGGAACATGGGTTGAGATGAGCTGTGTACACGGCGGGTCGTCGAGGTCGAGGGCGGTGGCCAAGTGTACAAGGAAGAGGAAGGGGAGGGGGATCGGCGAGGGGGATGGGGATGGGGATGGGGGAGAACGGGCTGACGATAAAGGTGGGGGTCATGTTGAGTCGATTGGGGCGAGGTCGGGGAGGAATCGTCTTCGCAGAGGAGAGCAGAGATAGAGACTCTACGAGAGGCCATCGCACGGTATCGAGAGGATCAAAAGGTTGCTTTGCTCTGCTCCTCAGAGCTACGCCTAGGCGTGACAGACTAGAAATGGTAATCACTACTCTACTGTACAACGAGACATTGCGGCTCATCCCACACAGCGGTCCCAAACAACCTGCTGCTGGAAGTTTTCTCAAATCCCCATCGCTGAGCAAACAGGTGGGCCGCACCCAAGTCCCATCGTTCGTGATCTCACGGTCCTCTTAATCTCCAGCCTATTTGACGGTCTTGGGATCCTCGACCCACTCCAGTCCTGTAACAGGCGGGCGAGTCGTCATCAAGATGCTTTTGTAAGGCTAACAAAAGCGACGTGTTAGTTTGCGCAAGTGGCCGCGGCGGGCACATACCTGTGACGTTTTAGCGTTGAAGGGGCGAGAAACAGGGAGTGTGTGCATTTTGTAGTAGGCACGGAAGATGCCGGTGCGTGAGAAAGAACTGTACAGAAGTGGCTGATCGATGGGAGGACGCAGGATGTCGTTGGTCGCGCCGATGTGGCAGGGGCACTGCACTGCGCACTTCCTGGGGTCCGACCGACCGACCGAGCTTACGCTTTCCCTCCCAGCTTTGCCATTTGACTTGCACCGATAAAAGAGCGCCCCGTCAACCATGTCGGTGGCCTCTGCCAACCCCTTTGCCCTTCTGGGAGGTCAGTCTCTACTTGAGTATCTCCTTGTCATAAATCACCTCCCCTTCTGCAGAGGACAAGGACGCATCTCCTCCAGGCTCTCCCGGCCCTGCGACCTCAAAGAAAGAGGCGTCTACTTCACAGCCCACCCGCGCTGCGGCCAAATCTAAGGGTCCTGCTTCCCGTGGTGGTCGATACTACGCTCGTGGGGGCAAGCCAACAAGGGACTCAACTCAGGACGGCCAAGAGGAGGCTCCCGCTGGCGACGAAAGTGCCTCGAAGAAGAGTGAGCCGGAACCTCTAGTTTGTCATACGTATCTAATCCCATCATTCTTTTCATCCAGCAGATGGCGAGGGTCGTGGTCGTGGAAGAGGCAGGGGCCGTGGTGATCGCGGTAGAGGGCGTGGTCGTCCTTTTGACAGACATAGCGCGACGGGAAAGACGTTTGTGTTTCTATTTCTAATTTTCTTTTTGCCATCCTCATGAAGCCCCCTTAATCGCTCCTCTAGTGACTCTGACAAGAAAATTCACCAGGGTTGGGGAGGCGACGAGGGCGGTACTGAACTCAAAGCCGAGGAGGCTGGAACGACTGATGCGCAGGCAGAGGGTGCTGCTTCCGCAACCGATGCCTGGGACCCTGTGCCAATCGATCCCTGGAGTGCACCTGCGCCAACAGATGACTGGGGCGCTCCACCCCCCGAGGGCGATAGCACCCCAGCCGCTGAAGGCGACAAAGGTGACGATGATCGCAAACCAAGGGACAGAGAGCCTGAAGAAGAAGATAACACCATTTCCTACGATCAATACCTCGCACAGCTGAAAGAGACCACGACATCAGCTGTTCCCAAGTTGGAGGACATTCGTGAAGCCAATGAAGGCGCAGACGAAGCCTGGGGAGATGTCGTCGAACACAAAAAGAATGAGGACGAAGAAGCTTATTATGTTGGCAAGGTATGTGTGCTGGGTTATGCACGAGGGTCGCTAAGCAACACCCAATGTTTCTAGACCAAGTCTACAACCAAGGCGCGCGGTGAAAAGAAAGAAAAAGTTTACATCGAGATTGACGCGCACTTCGAACCGCCCAGCCGTGGACGTGGACGCGGACGTGGTGATCGTGGTCGTGGCGATCGTAGTCGTGGTGGTCGCGGTCGCGGTGGCAGGGGCCGTTCTAATGGTGCTTCGACGGTCAACTCCAGTGCTGACGTGAACGTCGACGACGAGAATGCGTTCCCCTCCCTATCGTAAGCTGGCTACGCATAGTCATCTTGTACGTTGTTGGGAATCAAAAACTTCTTGGGATTGTACTGTCATACGCCGTATCGTCCTGTTCTTTTCACGTTTGAACTGTGCATATTCTACGTGTCTTCCTCGCATCTTCAAGTTTGACTGGACGTTGATGCGTGTTGATGGATCCGAAAGAAAAAAAAAAGAGGTCTGGTGACTGACGGTGTCCCTGAAGTACGTACGGTACGGCAGGGCATCTGAGTACAAATCTGCTACATTAAAACGTGTTCTCCGATACCTCTTCTACATGACTCTGGAGACTATTTACATCGTCAGACACGGTACAATTCACAGATTTATGTTAGGGACCAACCCATGGCTAACCAAATCACAGGTTTCAGGTCGAACTGGGTCACCACCGAATGGTTAGTATCGCGGGGCATGCTCCTACCAGAGCACTGACAAAGTCCTTCCCGAGCAGGAAAAGTGCAACCGGCCTCCCCCGCGACCCTGAGCTCGCCGCGTTCGGAGAGGTACGATTCGGGGTTGACCCTCGACTTCTACCCACGTTCACCGTTGCGGCATGGTGCTGCTAGGTCCAAGCTGGGGAGGTTGCCAATTACTTCCTGTCACTACCTGAAGATCAACGTCCGACGGCTATATTTTCCTCCCCTTACTGTGAGAGCTGCACGTTGGTAAAGAGCACCATTCCCAAATAATAAACTTCCCAGATCGCTGTCTGCAAACGTCGAAACCCACGGCGATTGCGCTGGGCATTCCGATCTATGCCGAACATGGTGAGCAGACACCCGACTCGAGAAATGCCGCCCCAATCTAATCCACCCCCCTTCCAACTATGACAGGTATGTCCGAGTGGTACTCCCCCGTCCAGCCTGGGACAGGGCTGCTGCACCCGCGCCCGTCGTCTGCGAGCGCCCTGAAGGCCTACTTTCCCGAGATCGACGATTCCTGGTCCTCGGTGTGGTACCCGTCGCGCAAGGGCGAGAACGTCCCAGCTGTGCACGACCGTATCGCGGGCTTCCTGACCGTCTTTGTCCCCGAGGTGCAGCGGCGCTTTGCCGGGGCGCACAAACGGATCGTGCTCTTCAGCCATGCCGCCACGGTCGTCGTGCTCGCGCGCGAGCTGGTCGGCGATCGGAACCTCTCGTTTCGGGTCGCTTGCTGCTCCGTCACGGTACTGGACCGCAAAGACAAAGAAACGGTGGCGGAGGACTCGGCACGGCGCACAGTCGTTGGTGGTTGGACGGCGAGGTTGTTGGGCGTTGGCGGACATCTGAAGGATGGACTGCAACGGGACTGGGGCTTTGAGGATATCCAGATCGCAAACGGAGAGGTCAGTGTCGTCGCGATTGCGAATTTTTATATTGGTGTGACGTTTGGACTTTCTCTCACACACGCCCGGCTTTCCCACAGGTTGTGAACGAACACGGTACGCCAGGGACGGAAGATGAGAAAGACGAGCCTGTAGGCTCACAGATCACAGAGCTGTCGTCCAGAATGTAGTCCCTAATTCTACACAATCGCCTCGGCCACACTCCTATATCACACGGTATTGTACACCTATCCCACCCTCACCAGCCCATTTCTCGAGGACATCAGTAGTCAGTTATAACTAGAACGCGATATACGCGCTTGCATAGCTCACGCTCGAGTCTTTGATCGTGAAGCACTGGCTACTTTGCTCGTACCTCACCCATTTGAGATGCGGGGACTTTGTATGCTCGCCTTGCAACACGGTCAATGCGCCCAGCAGCACACCGATAGGATGCCGCCCGCATATGGTGTTCTTCGTCCGAGCGAGGTACTCGGCAAAAAAGACATGTGCCTGGTGCGCAGTGTTTGGTGGGAGTGTGAGCAGTTCCATCGCCTCGTGGTCGAGTGCAGAGACAGACTCGTGGATTGGAAA
>QLOT01004825.1:0-14896 GCA_003313875.1 Russula aff. compacta | reverse complement strand
GTCTCCGTACCTATGGTAAACATCTCCTGCATCTCTACCGACCGATTGGCCTGTCAGATACCTAATCCAATCCTCCAACCCTAGGAGCCAGTCACTTTACCTGCCTTGCCCAGTTGTAGTGGATGACATGATGGATCGAGTTTCGTGCCAAGTACAGGGCGATTCGGGGGCACGGATTTCAGAGTGGGTTCAATTGCGATGGCAGGCTTATTGGGTGCCACTGACACCAAGGCCAACCGTTGAATATTGATCCATCACATAGCCCCGCGTCGAGACATCGTGGCGTATAGTATGTCGCCTCGTGTTACCAGCTATCTACTAATAGATGATGAAGTTGATTGCACTGAAGCCTACTAACAGTTGCCTAACTCGCCTGAGGCTTCCACACGGCGTGGGAACAGCGTCCGATAAAGGTTAGATCGAAATGGGCTTTCAATGAACGGGGCTCTACACCTTGATTGCGGCAGGCGGAGGTCATCCGGTCATGACAAGGCAATTAAAGCCATCGGAACTACTTCGGAACTGCGCGGAGTGGACATGCCATGTGTAGATCGACCCGAAAGTGTTCCGTAACTCTAACGCAGGCACCTCCAAAGTAGCCCAGGAGATAATATTACTTACAGGTACATATGTTGACATTGACAGTGACCTGCCAAGGGAAACGCTCTGCGCATGCCTCATTTAGGATGGTACCAGGCGCTCATGTCTTTTTCAGGAAACAAATGCGGAAACAAATTTCTTGTCCTCCATCTGTACTAGTATCATGATGGCTCCCGTCCTCCGACTCCTTCTGGCTAATCTAGACGGATTGCGCTTTATTAAGCATCACACCAAATGTTGCGCAAGACTTTTGGATTTGTTCTTAATTTTCCTCGGCCGTAAATTGACTGTATGGCGCTGGTTACGCGGAAAACTAATGCCTTGGAAGCCCAGACCAACTGAATGCCCTCGTCCCGGCCCAAGGGCCAGAGCCAACTCATCGTTTGGTTGTCCAGATAACTGGAGGGAATGTGCTAGTACTGTGCCGACATCTGCAAGCCAACCGATCCTCCACGAGCATGCGGAGGTGCAACTAGTAATTGCGGAGCCGACTACCGGATTCCCAGCCGGGCTTTCCGACAATTGCCCCCAGCCACCCGACCCATCACATCCCTTCGACGGAAGAAGCCCCGTCAATTGTAGTTCTGGGAACCTGAGCACTCTCAGCACTCAGAGCCGCGCCGATGAAAAGGCATCAGCGATTGCAAACTTACCTCAGCAGTCGATGCATGCCACAGTCGGCCAGATACTTCAATCTCCCAGGGTGAGTCATCTCCAGTTTGAGGGTTACCCGGCGTACTCACATCGAAATCATTACAACAAATCTACCACTTTCCCCTCATGGGACATCCGTGCACGGAAATCGTGGGAGGCAGTCTTCGACGAGTATGGTTGTGGAAGTTCAGAGTCCATCAACGGAATCACTACCGCTCTCTTCTCCAACTAATCCACCACAATTGACAGACGAGCCGTTCGCTATAGACTCTGCAACCGCTCATTCACCCCCGGCGGATCTACATGACGAATCGTCTGAACATTTTCCTATGATTTCAAGTTCCCCTCCAACGTCAGACTACTTCTTGCCTGAGGGCCGCTTTGTGCAGCTCATCAATCCTGATCAAGTTCCACGATACACAAAGGATATCACCATGTAAATAGACCATACAGTTGTGTTATTACACCCTTTACATCTGTTGACAGACCTCGTGAGGAGTTACCCTACGACGTTGCACCCTTGACAACCACATTCCCTTAGTACGTTGTAATGTAAATGATACCCTCCCGTCTCAATACATTTCTCTCCAGTTACCCCGAGCCGATCAGTCCTGAGCAAGGCTCGCTCAAGCAAGATTGTAGCCCTTGGATACCGGCGACTCATCCGGAGGGTGCCCTTTATTTTCATGATCCAGACAGGGTCCGTGTGTCAATGACTTTTGTGTCAACGACTTGGAAATTCTTATCCATGAGTAACTCCCCATCAAAGATATTGTTTACTGACACCGACACGCACAACCCAACATTGAGGGATGAAATGGAAGAATTCTATCGCCACTTGCAGCGATTTCTGGTTGACCAGCGACTATCGATCCCCTCAAAGAACTATGACTTGGTGTTGGATATTATGGATCTGGAAGATGGGCGGGTATCGTGGTCATATTACTATGCTTGTCACGATACACGATGCCTATTTTGGCTTGAGACATACGACGCGAGCTATATGGTATCTGAACTTTTTGGGGTCAAGTCTCCGGCGCATGTCAGTGCGTTCCACCCGTCACCTGCGCATTTCCGGCTGTTTCCACTAATGTATATAGAGTATCTTATGGAGGCCCGATATTAGTGCGTCACCTACCTCATGCTGGGTTAGTATCCTAAGCGTTGGTGAGGTCTTGATAGGCATCACTGGTCACTCTTTCCAGTTGATTTTGGTGGTCGCCGCCTTCCACTCGCAGCTTATGATGAACTTATTGGAATGTTATTGCATGGTTGCATAGGTGGGTACTTTCGGCTTTGAGTCGGACTTTCATGGAAATGATCAACATCAATACTAAAGTCGCGATGACATCCCATTCTCCGACCTTCCCATACGATAGTCATACGTTGCAAGTTATGATCAACGTTGTACGAACTGCTAGGGGTATGATAGTTTTGAACGTACTATAGTGCCACCAAGATAGGGACCGCTAATTTTGTGCCTCAGAGAGCTCAGAGGCAGATGCTGGGGCGGAATACCACACTGCTGCGTGTGGTGAGTACCAAATACACACACCACTTCTTTCTTACCTACTAGATCTCGTTTTCAGTGCGTCTGTTGTCTTTTTTTGGTAAGCCCGGCTGAGGAATGGTTGCAGACGGTCTCATTCGTCGACTGATGTGTACTTTTAGCACATTGGAGGTTCCTTTACTTCCACGGACAGAGGCATGCACGGCTTGTCAAGGGCCAGACAGTATATAACAGACCAAAATGGGAAAGGTCCATGCTTATCACACTGCTGTCTCCGCTTCTTTTCCTAGGCCCCGAAGTTTATTTACAGGAGATGGAGAAAGTGTGGACTGATGAAGTCATTATTCAGGCAGATTGGAGGCGGCTCATCGACAGAGTGTCAGACGAATGGAAGGATATGATTCTCACGGTATTGTATCTAATGTGTCTAGATTTCTTAAGTCTGACGTGACTGCCACAGTCGACTGTGATGCTCAGCGCTAACGTGGGCTTTCTTGCCATCCCTGGCGTAGTCCTTTCCAATCTCAATGGGAGCAACTTGACAAGTGCGAATCAAGTAATCATTTTCACATCTCCTGCACAAATTGTCAGCTGCCTCTCGACGGTAGCCAGCGTAGCAAACATTGTAATCACCCTACTCTTGATTCGCTTGCACCGTCTGAAACAGCACCAAGCCCCGGCAAACGTAGTAAGTAAATGGGTGCACATGACATCTGTTCCTGAATGACGCTGCGATAGTCGTTGCATTTCTACGCGACTTCTCACAGGATCTTCGGCCTTGAACCATTGGCAATTGCTTACAGCCTTCCGTGGGCATTATTGATGTGGTCGTACGTCTTCTCTTTCCTCTCACTATGCTGCCCCTGACGTTAATGGGTCCTTTTTCCGTGGCCAGGATGGTTCTTTTTTTCGTTGCTCTGCTGCTCCTTGGTTTCACCATCTCGAACACCTCAACACGTATCTCCGTCGCACTCATATCGGCCTTTGCGGTTGGCCTCATCGTATGGTGTATTCGGACCACTTCAGGAGCTACCGAAGAGTACAGTGTGTGGCGTGTTAGCCTGGTTGTGTTGCACCGTGCACGTGAAGACCTTATGCGGCGCGTAAAGCAATTTGTCACAGTGCTGGTTGCTCTCGTTCCTAGTCCACTTCCCACCCGCCGCACTTCACAAAGTGTTCACACCATGCACTCGATGGCTGACCACCAGAGTGGGGTTAGAGTTTAGCACACCACTTTTCATTCATACGCCATGTCCAGAGGGTGTATTGTACGAGTATCATGAATATCTGTTACTGTACGTACCGTACGAACCACACGAATCGTCATTCAAGAGGGTTACAAAAGTATAAAGCAGGGTGTGAAAAATAAAGCTCCTGTCCACAGCACTACTACAGCCTTACTTCTTCTTCGGCGGTTTCGGTTTCGCCGTGGTGCCCGGGCCCAACGTAACAGCATGTGGACGTGGCGTGGACATTCCACCTGTTACCGGTGGCGGGGGAGGCCGTGGGTTCCGGGGCACTGAGGATCCTTGGGAGGAGGGACGACCAGGTGGCCCTCGCTTCGCGTATCGGATCATCTCCTCTTTCATTCTTGATGTGTTGAAAAAAGGGTCAGATGTCAGTGCCAAGTTATGAGGAATGGAAAAAAAAAAACGGAAAAAAGAAATCTCCGTACGTGGCAATTTCAGGATCCTCGTCGTCACTAGAGCTTGAACTACTCGTCTCATCGTCGGCGTCGGCGTCGGCGCCGGACTGGGCATAGCTCTTGCTTAGCGATGTACCATTAACGCCGGCGGCGGCGGCGGATGTAGCGCTGGCAACGGCACCGATCCTAGCATTTCGTCCCAGCATTCGAGAATGTCCGGTTCAGGTTCAGAAAAAGGGCGCCGATTTCACAGCAGGCGGGCTTACCCGTTGTTAGGTGATTTTCCTAGGATGCCATCAGCCTGGTAAGTTGGTTCGCTATGAGAATTTGATAGCAGATCAGCGGGTAGCCGTGATAGCCGGGGAGGTCATAGCGGCACGCAATCATACCATACCTTGCTGAGCTGTACGAGGAAAAGACAATCGGGAACGAGAGTGAATTAATCCGTTGGCGGTACAATAAAAAAAATTTCTACCCATGTGGGAGTGGATGAACGTGGACGTGAATACCATCTCCCGAAATACCACAATGGTTGCTACCCGGAGATCGGCTTGTCAAATAGTGAACTGGTCCATCGGGTCCAGTTACCTACGTGGTTGTACAAGTCCTTGTGGATTGCATTGTTAGGAGAGTTCAAAGACCGAGAGAATGTTTTGCAAGGCACTGGGACAAAGCATGGTATAAATGCGATTCGCGTTTTCCCACCGCTCCATTCATTCTCGCACAGAGGGCGGTGCTCACGCTGTAGCCGACTTACAGCCACATCCGACAGGTTAAATGCAACAGATATCCTTCGATGTTTCAAATAAGGGTACAAGATCTGAAATCTATCCACATCCCCACATTTTGGTGTCTAGGGTCAATGGTCACTACCCCAATAGAATCACTGACACCCAATGCTACAGATGGGATAAACGGAAGAAGCACGTTGGCATAGGAGGCGAGTACAACAGGGTTTACAAGGCTACGTAGATTTCCATAAGAGCGATCTGTTTTGGAAGGTACTCGGTTCGGTTGCATGCGAAACGTCCTCAACGCAGAAATAATCACATACCATTCAGACTGCCAGGCACCTTTATCGCTTAACGCTTGCCGCCAATGGCAGGCTTGGAGGGTGGGCCTTTAGGGCGGAAAGGCGTGGGGCTCGAGGACGCTTAAGGTGGAAAAGTCGGCACAAAAGGCATAGCTAACTTACCCCTCGGGATCCGGAGCAGAAGTGTCAGCTCTGGGCTATGTGAGCACGGGGGAAAGAATGCAGAAGAGGCTAGACGTACGGAACCGATGGGGTTTGGACATCCGCGGCTGGCTGTGCCGGGCTAGGGCAAGGAGAAGCACCGGAATCAGGGAAAGATCTTAGGTTTTAAAAAAAGGATTCGTCGTACCTGGCGGCGTTTGCTGTTGCCGTGGGAGACGTGTCGGAGGACTGAGTGGTCATGGTGTAGATATGCACAGCGTGTGCCGAAAGTTGGGCAAGGGCAAGGACAAGGGCATATAACTGGGCGCCTATCCCGGGTACGGCCGGTCTCTGACTCACGCTGAAGCAAAGGACCAAAGCCTGAGTCTATCATGGTCTACGCCTCAAAGGTTTTCAGAGGCCACAGTTCATCTACCGAGTCACACGAATTTACTTTTTTTTTCTTTTTGTTCATATAAATACTGGTCCGAGGACACATCGCTTCCTTTTCACCGCACTTTTTCTATGAGCTGTGCCAGGTCCTGACGTGCCCGCCACTCAGCTGGTTATTATGGCTGTGCACACTGGTAGTGGTAGGAACATTTAAAGCGCTGTACTACGTGTGACCGGGTGAACCCTCATTCCCCACTCCCTTTCGACTCATACAAATGTCTGCTCCGAACGACTTATCCTGTGTGCAGAATATTGGTCTCACCAATGACATATTGTTTCCCATCCTACCTACCAGCATCAGGGACAGTAGGTATCAGTGTGACACTCGGTATGCCAGTCACAGGTTCGCGTGGTCTCAAAGCCCTCACCAGGGCCCTTTTCCAGAGTCAAGCTTACCGCAACCATTATCACCCCGGGAACGCATTTTTGTTCAGCGTACGCACTTTTTTGTGACAGTCACTTGGGACTGTCGGGACTCATTATACCTCAAGACCGTCCTATCAATCCAAAGGCTGGACTGTATCCGTTCATCCAGAGGGCAAACCCTACGCGCACAACCAGACGGATGCAGGGTTTTCAGTCATCACGGAGGCTCACGTCTCTCGCCCCGGGGTTGCGGCCCAACTGGATAACGCGCTCGCCCTGATTCGCGCTCGTGCAGCTGACAAGGACGTTCACGTCCCGGAGACCTCAGATTTATTCCTTGACATCGATCTGAATGCTGGCACCTGTAACTACTGGTTTGCAGACCACGCCAACCGCAGGGTTTGGTGGTTGCATCAACTGGATACACGGGAAGCTGGACTGCCCAATTCTTACTCAAAGAATCATCTCCGTGAGTCTTTCACGGTGTTTGCTTCGTCAACAGTGGTAAATTTCGTGGCTAGAATACTCCTTGGAGGAAAATTACTGGACTCATGTTGAAATGTTCCCCGCCACTGCATCTCAATATGCCATGACCGCCCTCAATGAACTCCAGATCATTCTCGTTCATGCCCGTGCGGGTGAGTTTGGAAATGTAAGTATTTGCGCATGGCGATGACACGTTATATTTAGATGCTCTTACATCCGACATCCCCACCTTCCCATACACCGCGGAAGAGGACGAACAGTTTATCAATCTCCTTCAGAATGGTAAAGGTAATCAAATCCTCTTCTTGCCGGACCTTACGTGACCTTACTGAGTTGGTTCAGAGCACGCCTCTAACCCATATGTCACGACCTTTGTTGCCAGGTTATGGGAAATTGTCGGTAAGCATAATGTTGTACCTACAAATCCTGTGAGATCTCACGATTAGTTCTGCTCCAGCACACCATCGCTTTTTCACTCACTTTGGTGAAGATCATTGCCGCTTGTCTGCTGTCCATGCTGTCTTGGAAGCACCGGCCAGAAAGCGGAGCCTCGTTATGACCATTATATCCAAGGTTCTGTTCGATCTACCCAATGAACTTCGAGAGAATCTCGAGAGCCTTTGGGTGGACGATCTTGTCTATAGGTCCAGGTGGAACAAGTTTGTTTCTGACAGAGTAGAAGACCTGAAGCAGAAAATGATATGGGTAAGCTAAATACTACCGTATGGCCGTAGTATATATTCTTATCCGTTTTTCTTCCTCTCTATTCTTTGAAAAAGCTATTCGCCTTAATGATGTAAGCAAGCTTTACCAGGAAGCTGGAAGCGCAAAGACTGAACTGATCTTCGATATCTGACAGTGCCAATATTCTTATTATACCAATCTCGTATTGCCCCGCCTTGAACAAATCCTCAATTTTACTCTCCATCCTCGGCCTGTGGATTGCACTTGTCCTCTTCCAAGAACAGCATAAGCTTGTCGGCACAGCCAGTGCCGTGGGAGTGAGTACATTGACATCTTCCCCAGTTTGTAATTAACTTTTATGTTTCGCAAGGCTGCATATTTAGATACCCACAATACCAGCCATGGTTTCCAATCTACTGCCATCGTTCACAGCTTGCCTCTGGGGGCATTTGTGTGGGCGTTCCTCCTCTTTATGATTCAGGGTTTTTGGATGACCTTTGGCGACTTGCCTACTCTCGTACTGCTTCCCGTCGTCATTCCTGTGGCCGTCGTGGTGGCAGTGGCCTGCTTCGGTATATGGTTAGTCCTGAACCCTGGCGTGAAACCTTTCGTGGAGGATGCATCGGCGCCCGTACCCCTAGAGACACTTCAGATTTCTACCACCGGTCAAAAAGATACCCCAGCGGTCGAAAGAATGGTTTAGTAAAGTTTACCCCGTTTCACCTATGTTGCTTTCCTAATGTAATTGTACGTATCGATGACCCGAGGTCTTTACTACGTGTACTTATCGTCGTGACTCAGGAATGGCTTTTTGTTTTGGGCTTCTGTGCATTACCTCAAGCCTGACTGTGTGCCTGCTTGAAGGGAAATACCCAAGGAAAGTTGGTTGCTCTATGTCCTAGATTGACGTCATGAAAAGGTTTTCTCTGCTTTCATCCAACAGCTTAGTTGACAGGGACAGGACACTCGCGTCATCTCATATCGTAGACGAACCTACCGATTGGCTGCGTGTATTTGCCTCCGTTACCCCGCATTTGGCCGTATGAAGCCTAGTATATACCCCCATAACGGTCAGCGCCCTACAGTTTGTGGTGGTACACTCAGCGCGATCTGGCACTACGTAGCATGTGGCAATGAGGATAGCAACCAAAACGCGGAAGCCGACGCGCTCGTGACCGCGCCAGACAGTCGGGACGCCGCTAACGTGTTGTGGTTACGCGCGCGTTACGCCACTGGCTCTCTGCTACCACACTCTCACGGGACTTTAAAATGCGTGGACACAGCATGGCTACATGGGTAAGGCTCCTGCACTGCCCCCGCGGCGTTGTACCCAAAAAAAGTCTTCCTTGCTGTTGCGGTGCTCTAGTTGTCAATTTAACTCTCTGATATAAGTACAACACTAGCTCTTGCGACCACCCGGACGTTGTTCCCAACAACCCCCTTTTTCTTCTTTCTTCTTGTCAGGGGCCGAGTGGGAACCTGGAGCGTGGACTGTGCACTACACTGCGCATGCCTGATGGGTCTTCCTGTATTCATATGCCCATAGCATTGTGTAGGTGTCTGGCACAGTCTAACCTTTCCCACCTCAAGTTAGCAACATGCTTCTATTCATGCCCTGCTGTGCTACTAGGACGTGGTCTAGATGGATGGCGACACTAGAAGCCTTCCCTTCTCATGGTGTGGTGTGCGGGCCCCGCTCTGGAGCGTGGGCTGTGCGGGCAAAGCCGGCGGTGCATATGTTTCAATACTTTCCAACAGAATGGGGCACTATATGCATCACACCGCATCTCCCACACTTTGTCAACACCTACTGGATACTGTGGTATCAAAGGGTGGGGCCACATACGAATCGCTGCTTTCCTCAGTTGGGCCAACTCCTCTCTTCTAAAAGGATGGAGAACGCTGCCCACTCTCTCTGTTCACTGTACAGTATGGCCACGAAACGGTTTGGTGGCTTATATCCAACTTTTCTAAACAGGCGCGCCACGTCTGTAGAGGATAGCCTCGATTGACTCCCCTAAGGTTTCATTCTCATCTCTTTGATACGTCTCCTTGTCGTCTGGATGCGTTCCACGCTTATGCCATCTGTTGCACTTGGGGGCGCACAGCGGACATTTCCCTGTACCTTCCGCACGATTCGGAGATTATCGGACAGCCCGTGCGTTGCTTTGGTTCAGTCTGTGGGCATCCACCCAGTTGGCTAAGCAGCATTCTCCCACCTGTGGACCCAGAGCGAAGGATGTAGGATGTACCGCATTTGCTCACTGTTATAACATTAGTCTAGAGAAATGACTGGAATAATGACCAATTATCTAATGGCGATTGGAATGATCGTATAATGATACACGATGAATACAAGTTTTGTGACGTCGTCAACCCGCACCCAAGTTGAGTTCACTCCTGTGGGATGGGGTCCTCGAGAAAGTAGCGTGTGGTGCTAGCTGGCCATGGCCAGAGGCGTCTCGCACGCTGTTGCCTCGCGACTCCCGGGCATGTGCCTGTCTAACATATGCATAGCGCTGGAAATGGTTCAGCGCTTGCAGAAACTGCACACCAACCTGCAGGCATGCATGCATGAGATTCAGGAGGTTACGGTCGACGTACGCTGGACTCACGGGAAACATGCGTAGCTGCGTGAACAGGTTAACAGTCAGGTCTCGTACCAATTCTTGCTGGTGGAAGAGCCCGAAGCTCAGGGGAAGAAGGCCACCACTGTGTGGCGGAGTCAGGGAGAGAAGCTGTTGCGGATAGGTCAACGCGGGTACTGTCGAGAGCGGAATCAATTGGTACGCAGCAGTGACGAACCTCGACCACTTGATCGTATGTCTGCACAGCATCTGCCATAGTTCGCATTATCAATTCTATCTCGGCATCCTGCATGTATTTTACGTTGCGCAGTCGCCATAATTGATGATTAATGTCAAACCCTCGGATGGCACTAGTTGTAAGGCTGCGCTTGAAATCCTGTTACACGGGGAAGCAGCGGGTCAAGCCGTCATGAGAAATCCCCGTTTGGACTAGCTAATAATACATTACCTCTTGATACATGCGATACATCGCAGTTCGACGCCAGCCTTCGATCCGGCTTGCATTCGCCGTTACTTCCCTGGACCCAGCAGCATCGTCGAGAAAGACGACCCCGCTCCCCAACTGCGAAGTATCTCCAGGGCCTTCGTTGAATGGCACCCCAGGAAAGCCTATAGTTGTTGTCCCAAGGAGGTCCTCCTCATATCGAGATGCTAATTTGACGAAACGCCACACATACTCCACGAAGCGGGCTCTAACCAAACTTTCTCCGAAATGGAAATTGATGGCTGCAATAATCTAAAAAAAACGGGGATAATAGGACGCGCATTAATATGGATAGACATCCATTGACCGTCCTGTGCACTCACGTCCTCAATGAACACATTATCGGCACTATCCGCCTTGGCAGTAAAATCACTTTTCTGCGTTTCCTTTTCTCGTCCGGGAAGACGGCCAAGGTCATCTTCACTGCCGATCGACGACTCAGCTTTGAGCGTTCCGGAGCGTGTAAGGGTCGATATTGGTCCCGTTTGTGTTCCAGACGGAGGATGCGATGAATGGATGTCCTTGGACACGATCATACGGCCGCCGCCCACGTCACACAGGAGGTCCCAACACCCGGATGACTCGAAAATAGGATTGGTTACGCCGGCGATGAACGCTGGGCTAATAGTATGTCAAGGGAAACCATATTAGCTTAGTCCAATTACCTTGCGGCGGCGGTGAACTCTTACACTGATTCCCATTCATCCCGATTTGTGAGGTTAGCATAAGGAAAGGCTCGCTCGATGAACCCCTGGAGTATAATGCCACAGCCAGACCCTAGCGCACATGCAGACAGCACATAACTGGACACCTGGCCAGCGGGGCGATTATGTCCAAGGAAGATGATACGTTTGCCAGTTACAAGCGCATTGAATAACAGTATGATGGGGTGTGTGAGGCTTCCGTTAGAATGGAGGTGAGGGTGTAAGGGTCCAGTTATGGTAGCAGTCGAGAATGTTTGAATGAGCTGGATAAGGGAGTACTGCGTCGCGTGAGTCAGATTCTTGCAACGCAGTGGTGCTGTGCAGACGATAAAGGAACACTCACGTCTCCAACCTCCTGCGGAAACATATACAAGGGTACTCTGATCGGCAGCTGGTGGCCCTTGTAATCAATCGTTGTGTGGTAGTAGTGCGTGTCCTTTGTTCCTAGGCGGGGGTCCGACGTCCCCGTGTTTATTGGCGGACGCATGGGCTGACCATGGGAGGAACTCGATGAAGTATCTAACGACCTTCGACCACCCTTAGCCGCCACCGAGCTCCCGCGGCTTCCGTAACTGGAAGCAGCCCCAGGAGAAGTAACGTGTTCAGCAGAGCCGCCTTCATCGCCCGCCCAGACAGTGCTGCCACCCCAGGATAGGGACGCCTCGGATGGGGAATGCTGGTTCCCATTGTGCTGAGAAATGGACGCAGTCCGGGCACTTGCATCCGAGCTTGGACGGCCTCGCTCTTCCATGCTGTCCTTGGTCCGCATCATAATTCCCTCATCGAAGCTGGAATGTGATCCGACGGAGTTCGTTGGCCGGTGATTCCCACGTGCTCCAAGCTGCTGTGAAGCCTCGGGAGCGGACGGCCAGGTGAACTTCTCGATAAAGACATCCTTACGCTCCGAGTTGCGCATGATGAGCTTCTCAGAACGCGTCAAGACTGGGGCACTGGACAGATCCATCGAGTTGATGGAGTCGAATAACCGCGCCAAACAGTCTTGGGATGGCGATGAGAAATAGTCGTCGAGAGCCAGGAGAAGCACGGGCTAGCCGTATACATATCAGTTACCCGTGTACTCGGTTGGATTAGCGTGTACAATGGCGCACTTTGAATATTTGGATAAAGGGATGCGGCGTGCATATCGCCATGGCCTTCACTACAGCACCCCTTTTTAACAAACATGATTTGCATCGGCATGAAGTTTCTGGCGTTGTGGGGCATCTCACCTTCTAACAGTCTTGTCATGCTTCGTCCGTACTAGGTTGAGTACGTAAAGCAGCTCAGACTTGTCCTCCTTTCCCGCATCGTCTGGCAACTCTAATGCGAGTACCGGCGCGATCGTATTAAAAGGTGTCTGATTCAAAAAGAAAATTGTCCAGTCCTCCAGATGCTTCTCAGCGCCGTCGGGTAGCATCAAGTTGGCGAGGAGCCTTTGTTAGTTTCTAGAGCGTCAAGATACGATTCAGTAGGAAACGATCAGTCAATAACGCACCCCTCATCCGTCCCTAACGGCTGTGGAAACTGATATGTGAGTTGGGCACCGCGATCAATATCGAACTCGGCCAAGAGGACGAAAGAACAGTGCTGGGCATTGGCACTCATGTCGGCACTGGCGGGGGTATCTGTGTCGCGAGGAGAGTGTGTAGATGGGCGAACAGGTTTTCAGGTATCCTATGGCCTGTAGACCTTGTAAGATGGCGTTGAGGTGGCCGAGGGGTGATGTCGCTGCTGCCGTCACGCTGTGATCATTGTGCGTGCCGCCGGAACGGAATGGCACTGATTACTGGATTTCCATATGTGGTATAGCCCGACATGAAACCCACACCGCACCGACAACTGTCGGTCGTTACACACACAATACTGCACGTCCACGCACAAGGTAACTACTACATCACCGCCCGGCTCAGGCTGGCGAGCGCAGCCCTGATGTTGGAGACGCAACTCTCCAGCTGTACGCGCATTCGTTCTGCCACAACCGTCAACGCTTGTTCCTGAGAAACGTGCCAAAAACTGGGTATTCCCCAAGCGCGAGGCCCGAAGGGGAGTAAGGGACGCAGAGGGGGAGAAGCCTGCGTACCAGGAAGACAAGGAAGAAGACGCGGCAAGAGGGACCTGCCTTGTTCTCTCTCCGCCTCTACGACGGCATCCATCTCGCGGGAGAGCGATTCCCCCGCCTTCTCATTCTCGGCTATGAGGCGCGAGAACACCCAACTGTTCATCAGGGCGATGATCTCGAGTTGCTTATCCTTCAGATCTGCGACCATTTTCAGTGTCGTGCTCTGCCAGGCGTACCACAGGCGCATATATTCGCAGACATGCGCCGAACTAACTTTGATAAAACTCTGCGTCACGTCTAACCTCGTCGTCGAAGGGAGTAATAATACAAAAGTCTCGATCGAAGGGTCTTGAAGCATCGCGCAGAATAGCAGCGACCGAACGTGTCCGAGATTTGGTACCATCGGGAACGCTCCCTGATGCGATTGGGTCGGAAGACACTGGACTTGGTGATGAATGCATTCTTACAGAGTCGGCGGAGTCCTTCTCACGAGAGGAAAGAGAGGGTGATTGAGTGTCAGAATACATATGGCTGCCGCACGAATACGTGAATAAGTTTTTTTTTTCAACTGTAGTATATGTATGCGATGCGACGTAGTACGCGACACCATCTCGTGATTCTTGATCATGACGCACGTGCCAGAATTTCAAATAACAAGACAGAGGAAAAAACGAGGGAGGTTCGTTGGTTGGAATGTCTAGGGATCCATCTGAAACTAACTACCGTGGAGCTGGTAGCCCCGAAGCAACAGCACCTATCTCTGTCAAGCGTGTTAGCGGGTCAAGGGTGCCCTTAAACTCAGGAAGGAAGGCCGCGTCTGTGTAAGGGCAGCGCACGCTCGGCGAGCCCTTGTAGATGGGCGTATAGCTCGCTGCGCAGATCTCAAACTCTGTAAATTCATCATATGAGATCTCTACGGCATCTCGTGGGTTGCGGTCTCCGGCGGCAATGCGTTGTCGTGCCTAATGCTAATTAGTAATACCCCCACACGTTAAGGCGGGATTACCTCACCAGGGACACTATTTTTGGGTCTGGATTTAGGTCAAGCAACTTCCGCGCAAACTTTGCAGCAGTCCCTGCATTGCCTGCTTTCGTGAAGACCTGGATGGCACTGCGCAAGGCAATTTGTAGATGTGGGGGCTGGACTTGGCAATGGGTGAAGTACGCCGCGAGTTCAAGACCCCTCCTGACGTTGTCTGGCTCTTCTTGCGCAACACGGCGGCGCTCGAGCTCAATCGATACACCGAGTAAATATTCACGAGTAGTGGTCACTGTATTACGCCACTGCAACAAGTCAGTATATAAAAAGAATAGCCCCCAAGATCAGATGACTCTTACCTCCTTGGCTTCCTCGTCCGATGAAATAGCGACGAAGAGTAGCGACTGCAAGACAGAGCGGAACGTCGCTTGCGCTTCGGGAAGTTTTGCACCGGACACTGCGCGGAGACCCTCCGACAGCTCCGCGCGTATTTGATGAAGGTTCTGCACT
>QLOT01004823.1:0-16738 GCA_003313875.1 Russula aff. compacta | reverse complement strand
CTCAGTAAATAAATTCTGTAAAATCATGAAAATATTCAGGCATGTAGATCTCCTCAGCAGCCAAGGGGTCACATAAGATGACTGTTTGATCCAAGCAACCATTCACATGTAATGTGATTGGCTACAAAACTGCTTAGCCACCGCTGGCCTGCCACCAAGTCCAGTTGGTGGGGGTGTGGCCTTTGCTGAGATCCATGGGTACTGGGGTGTCCTTCATGGATGATGGGGCATTGGAGGAGTTGTATTGAGGTTGCTGTTGCCTCCACTGGTTGTTAAATCCTCCTCCTTGGGGGTGTTGGGGTTGTGGGAAATTAGGCCTTTGGAATACATTTCCTGTGGCCAGTTAGTTGCTTTCTGATTCCATCAATGAGCAATTGAGATTGGCACAGTTTGGGTGATACTAAGGACTGGGTTTCCTTGTGGCAGTGGTCCAAGAGGAATCTCTAGTGCAGGGTGAAAGGTGCAGATTGGTGTGTGGGTCACTTCTGGGATCCACAGTGGTTGCGTTGGTTGTTCAGGAGTTGTCAGGGCAGTCTTTAGTTTTTCTTGGATTGGTGTGAGCCTGACCTGTTGGTCAAGTTCTATATCTTCTTCTTCTCCTGATGACTGTGCTTTTTCTTCAGCCTATGGTTCTTCTGGCTGGTCGTCACTTGTGAGATTGTAGTTGTCTAGCTTTAGGTACTTGTGGTGAGTTCTGTTTCACCTTCTGGTTCTCATCAAGCAATAGTAGGTGTAACCGGCCTTGGGTGAGCATTCAACTGCTCGCGCTCATGTAAGATGGGGAACCGGCCCAGAGTCTGCAGTATTGTTTTGTCGTGTGTGTGCCTGAGGCACTGTACTATATCATGTGCTACACTTCCGTCCCTTGTGGACGCTCCTACATATGGTTCTTATTGTTCTTCAAGAATCACATGCTCCCTAGGACACTTATTGTCCTATTGATCCCCTTTTAGACGTAGCCCTTGTTCCCTTCTTGTGACTCCCATTGTTCCCAGTTCTGTCTTATTGTTCTGGCACTGTACACAGCCTCAGGATCCTAGGATCCCCCTACTGGTATAAATAGCTACTTGTAGTTACCCTGTACCGGCAAGTTGAGTCTCCTGTCAATACAGTGACTTTACTCCCTATCTTCCTTCTACTCTAAGGGGTGGCTACTGCATTCTGGTGCAGCAAGTGGGAACCCATATATCTCTATCTGTCTTCTAAGTCACAGCAGAGGCTTAGCTCTAGTCTTTTGTTGCTGTCAAACCCTTGGCGGTGACAGTAGGATTGGGTGTCCTCCTAAAGTTATACTGGTGAAACTCATCAACTTGCCACACTTGTGAATTGGGTCATCCAAATGTCACTTCATGTTTATGGACAATAGTTCCTTTCAGGTTGGAACTGCTAGTCATAGTGTAAGAAAGTTGAGTCTAATGTCACCACCAAGGGTTTGACAACAACAATAGACTATACTGTAGCTAAGACTCAAGAGTGTCTTAGAAGACTATAAAAGATAGAAGGGTTCCTGCTTGCTGGAGTACTTCCCAGTAGCCACCCTTGTTGAGATGGACATCTGTGCAGCAAGTCCTGGACTGGACAGTTTCACACTCAGGGGTTCGGTAGAACTGGCCCGGACATTATAAGGGGCACTTATTGCTCCAGGACAATTATGGACTTAGAGCGATTGGTAGCACATAGACTCCATGAACATTAGACTTGTTACGATACCCTAGAACCATGTGATAGTGGCCTGATGCCTGATCTAAGAACACTCTAATTATCATCTGACCAATTATTGTATGATCAAACTGTTTCAGATTGACATTTACATGTACATTCCTTAACGATTGCTTAGCTACAATCACATATGATCATTACCCTTTTTCTTACACTTATGCATACCCCTTCTCAGGCCTCAGGGTGTGCATGAAGTTGCTGGACTGTTTCTACATTAGGCTACACTGTATGTCACAGGGCAGCTCCCAAGGAGGGGATAGAACTGCTGCTAACATCTGAGGAAGAGCATTTGACACCCAGGACTGGTGGATCAGTCTAGGCCTGGGGTTGGTCACATACAGTTCAGACTTTGGTGTGGGTATCCTAGGTTTCTGTCAGCCAGTTTGTAAGAAGATGAAGCACCTTAGTAAAGCCTCTAGGGCTACAGTCAGCAGTATTACAATAGTTGGAGCGGTCCCAGCTTGCTCTGTAGTGTACTTGTACCAGAGATGACTCAGAGATGAGACTCCAAGTCAAGTCTCCTGTCAATAGGAGTAGTGACTCAGTTTCTATCACTTTGAAGGTCAACCATGGCTTGTTGGACCTTTCTGAGTGTCCTGTGTCTATTCATTCATCTTCCCCACATATTGAGGATGCCAGGAGTTAGAGGAAGCTCCAGCACAATCAACAAAGCTCTATCAACAGATGAGGGGTCTATATAGAGAGAAAGAGAGCTGTAATATAGCTAAGTCGAACTCTGAGAGCATCAGTAGCACTCTTCACTAAAAGATGCAAGTTCAGTGTCACTGCCATCACTGGTGATACTGTATATGTGATATTGTGGACACCTCTAGTCACCCCTTAAGGGCTTATGTACATGTATAGACCGCAGAGTGTATAAATACACCTTTGGGGGTGAGCAAGATGCCTCATCTCCTACAGAGTCATCTCTGTGTCCCAGACCCACTTGCTGCAACTTCATCAACCCTTAGGTATGGGGTAGAGAGCAAGTCACTGTGATTGACAAGAGACTCAACTTGCCAGTACATGGTAGCTACAGTAAGAATCCCTACTTATAGAGGATGGGGTCCTAGACCCAGAAAGGTAACAGTACTTGTTATGGCAGACAGGTAGCACTGCAGAATCTGGAACAAGGGAACAACAAGAAAGAAACAATGGCTGATGCCCAAAAGGGTGGTTGACTAGCATGTGATAGTTCTGGAACAATAAGGATGACACAAGGGGATAGAGGATGAAGGGCAGCCAAAAATAAAACTACAGTGCCTCAGGTGCACATGAGAACAAACAGTCTAAACAGACTGCTGGCTGGTTCCACAACTTACAGGAGCACAAGCAGTTGAATGCTTACCATCAGCAAAATGTGAGTGGCTGTCCAGCACTGGACAGTGCTGGACAGATGCTCCCAGTGTGCCACAGTGCCACAGTGCCCATAGCAAGGTCCTTGTCTGGACAGGCCTCTCCAGCTCTGTCCAGCAAGCCTCCCTTCTGTCCAGCTCTGTCCAGCTCTGTCCAGACATGACTGCTGGCTGTTCAGCACTGTCCAGCATTGTCAAGACAGGGCCTTTAGGGTATATTTGGGGTATATTTGGTACATTATAATACTTCGCACTCCCACTTTTTTTTTAGGAAGAATAAATTATATTAACTACTCCTACTTTTGTTTTGTACACTTTTTAGCTAGTATTATGATAAACCTCATCCACCCCACACTGAACCTTCTTCCGCCCACTGCCCAACTTTCCTGCACCCATGCCCACACCCACACCCTGCCTTGCTGCACCAACCTGGCCTTGCTAAACCTGTACCTGGCCTTCCCACACCCACACCTGGCCTTCCCGCACCCATACCTGGCCTTTCTACACCTGTGCCTGGCCTTGCTGCACCCACACCTGGCCTTGCTGCTCCCACACCCCAAGTGAGTTGCAAACATGAGCACAAACATAAAGAAAGGAAAGGAAAATTACATACCCATGCAGGCAGTCAGTGAGCGGGCATGTGGGTATATGGATAGGCAGCTGGTGCATTGGCAGGCAGGTGCATGGGGCAGAGGTGCAGACAAGCAGTGGTGGAAACATGGATGGCCCCATGTGTATTGTGAACATGAGCACAAACATAAGGAAAAGAAAAAAACTTACCTGTGCATGCAGCCAGTGAGCAGGCAGATGGATAGGCAGGTGGTGCATTGGTGGGCAGGTGCATGGGGCAGAGGCACAGACAGGCAGCAGTAAGATGGGGGGCTGTGAGTGGGTCACAAACATGAGCACAAACACAAAGAAAAGAAAAAGAATTTACTTACCCATGCAGCCAGCCAGCAGGTAGGCAGGTGGGTACATGGATAGGTAGCCAGTGCATGGGGTAGGGGTGCAACTGGTGGTAGAAGCATGGGCAGCCATGAATGGGTTGCAAACATGAGCACAAACATAAGAGAAAGGAAATAAAATTACTTACAGATGCAGGCAGCCAGGCAAGGATGTGTAGGGACAGGTAGCTAGCAGATGGGTGGGCAGGTGATGCAGATTGCAGACGTGAACACAAAAAAAATAAAATAAAATAAGACTCACCCAGAGGCATGAGCACAGACAGGTGGCCACAGACAGGTGGGGAGGCATGGGCAGGTAGGAGAGAAAACAGCTGGGTAGAGCAGGTTGCAAACATAAGGGAGCAAGCAAGGAGAAAGAGGGAGCAGCAAGGAGAAAAGTGACAAGTTGAATGTCAAACATTCAATGCAGCACCTATTTGTTCTTATTTGTGCCAACATCCAACATGACTTGTCCTTTTTTTTCTCTGGCCTCACCTGTCCTGTCTGCATGCCTGCACACTAGCAGGGTGAGTGTTTTTTAAATTTTATACTTATGGTCCACAATCCTGCCTGTCCCTGCACCTGCCTGGTTGCCAGCCTTTGCCCACCAGGCCCTGCTTGTGTGCTCCTGCATCCAGCTGCATATGTCTGTCTGTTCCTGGACATACCTGTGATGCCTGTGCTTACCCAGCTGAAATCTCTTTTCAAGATGCATGCCCCTTTTGTCTCTCATCTTGTCTCTGCATTGTCTGTGAAACCACTTGCCACATGACCTGCCCCAAATGCCCACACCCTCAAGACTTCCACTCGGTTGCACACTTGGCCATGCATTCATGCCCGCAAAGCCTTCACTGCAGCTCCACCCATCTTATGATGTTTGTACCTGTGGGTACTCGCTCACTGTGCATCCCACCCTTCCATCTATGTTGCCCTATTTGCTATGTGCCTGACTTGTCCCACTCACAACCATGGGACCACCATCCACAGGTACATCCCCTACTTTCCATTTATTGCTAACAACCTGCACCAGGCTGCACCAGCAATGCCATCACCATCACTGTCACCAACACCACCACTCACACCATGGTAGCAGCAGCACTGCTGCCCCCACCCTTGCCAGCACTGGCACCATGGCAGCAGCAGCAACAGCCTGCCCGCCCTCACCCCCACCTCCACACCTGTCACCCTCAAGCAAGGCATGCCGTGTTGAGACAGACATCTGTGCGGCAAGTCCCGGACCGGACAGTCTCACACTCAGGGGTTTGGTAGAACCGGCCCGGACATTACAGGGGGCACTTATTGCTCCAGGACAATTATGGACTTAGAACGATTGGTAGCACATGGACTCCATGAACATTGGACTTGTTACAATACCCTAGAACAATGTGCTTACGCCCCTATGGCCGATCTAAGAACACTGTTATGTCTTATGACTGATTATTGTATGATCGGACTGTTTCAGATTGACACTTAGACGTACATTCCTTTACGATCTCATAGTTACAATTATACACGCTCATTACCCTTGTTTTTTCACTTGCACGTACACCTTCTCAGGGTTTAGGGTATGCATGAAGTCACAGGACTGTTTCTGCATTTGGCTACACTGTAGATGCGATATTGTGGACGCCTCTAGTCACCCCTTAAGGACTTATGTACATGCGTAGATCGTAGAGTGTATAAATACACCTTTGGGAGTGAGCAAGATGCCTCATCTCCTACAGAGTCATCTCTGTGTCCCACATTTGAACCACTGCACTTCAACATGGTGATGCATATCTTGGCCCAAACTCAAGCATGTACTCAAGGGCACGTGCATGCATTCTCTTCCATGGCCCCCACTCACTGACTGCCACCACCACTATCACCACATTGCTGACACCAGTAGCAGTGTTGCCACCACCCACCAGCACCAGCTTGGCACCAGCACCTCAGTCCCCACCCCACCAGCACCACCACCATGGGTATCAGCCATCTGTCCTCACCCCCACCCTCACACCTGCTGCAGGCCCTCGACCAAGGTGAGGCAATGCACAGGTCAGCCTAAAACTGCAGCATGTATGCAAGGGTGCATGCACACATCCACACTGGGTTCTGTGGAACCTTGCTGCCTCACCACCACCAGCAACAACCCCACCCTCACCCAGCCCTGCAGCACCCCTACACCAGCACCTCCACCCATGCACCAGTGCCCTGTCCTTGCACCTACCAGCACCAAGGCAGCAACAGCTGCCCACCCTCATGCTGTCCAAGGAGGCACAGCACTGAGTAATCATTATGGCCAACTTGGTATGTTCTCAACACCCATCAACCCAACAACTAACCCTATCTATGCCAGTGGCCATCACTGGCACCAACACCAGCACCACCTGCACCTCTACAAGCACCACCAGCACCACCAGTGCCATCACCCCACCAGCAACTGCATGAGCACAAGCACTAGCACAAGCAGCTGCTGCCACATGCATGTCCACTAGCACTAGCAGCACCAGCAGGTGGCACCACCCCACCAGCACCAGCTGTCACACTAGACTGGGCATGGCAGGTCTGTCTTCTGATAATCTGAGCACATCACTCTCTTTGATGGGGTTCTAGAGGGTCTGGTGGTCTGCCTTGGTTGTCTGGGCTTTGGAGATCTGCTATCTCAATGGCCAGGATAGATATCGCTTATGTGGGTTTTGTTTTAGAACAAGTGCGTCAGCACAATTGCAACTAGGTCTTTATACAGATAGTATCTGGCAGCTTGAGATACTATGCTGCTCTGTAATGAGGGTCTTGGACAGATTCAAGGATCTTCCTTGAAGGCATTATCGGAGATTTCTGTCAGGTCACTGTCTTAGTGGTGAATGCTGCTAAGTGAAGCGGAGTCAGCCCCTAGTGGCATGGTGTATTCTCCTGGTTCTATAATGTCCTCTTTCTAGGGGAGGACAAGGGCTGTTACTGCTTCAAGGTAACAGTTCAGCTCTAGCTTGAGCAGTGCGAAGAAATGACACAGGCATTTCTGAGCAAGTTCTGGTGTCAGGGTTTCAATAAGTTCCTAATAAGGAACTGGTCTTTCTAGATATGGCAGGTAAGAGTCATGTTGGCTCTAAGTTGCTTTAGAAGACTCTTCAAAAGGTGTTTGAAGAGCTCAAGTAGGGAAGGATGGTTCTTAAGCTTAGTTCACACAAGATAGGATGAACAAACAGTCTTGTATTGTACAAGAGACCAAGCTTAAGGCTTAGGTCTCGCATTCTGAGGCTTTTATAGCCCTTGTGGCTACTGGGGCTGTACAGGTACTAAGGTATTACTACTAAGTGCCTATGGGACGTGTCTTAGATGGTTGGCATGTCCAGTGTAGTGTTGCCATCGTCCAACCAGCCACCGCTCGACTTTCAAAGTTGCAACTTATCTCAGATCCAACCGGTCTAGTCATGACTTCCTGATTTGGGCCGTGGCTTTGACCTGGTCACGACTTCTGGTCGACCTGAGCTGATGTGGCCCGGACTTCTGATAACACTTCTGCTCCTTTCAACACTTCATTGTTGCACTACTTACAACAAAAAACTTTGATACTTCTTCTATAAAACATACAAATAGTATAAATACTCTATCTAAATCAATATCCATCCTGCTCATGCCGATGCTTCTACCTCCTTTTATCTAGTCCTGTCACAGCTCAGCTTGAAGCTGCTCACAAGCAGCGACACTGCTGTGGCTGGTGTTGCTGCTGGTGGCCCTGATGCTAGTGGGGTGGTGACAGCACTGGTGGAAGCAGTGGTGGTGGTGCTGCTGTTGGTGGTGTTGGCGCTGGTGGAGGATGCCAGCAATGCTGGTGCTGGTGCTAGTGCTGATGGAGGCGGCGCAGGCAATGCTGCTGCTGGTGCCAGTGCTGGGCTGGCAGAGGCAGCAGCGGATCTGCTGCTCTTGCTGTTGCTGGCACTGGTGGAGGTGGCAGTGGCAGTGCTGCTTGTGTTGCTGGCCCTGGTACTGGTGGGAGAAGCGATGGCACTGCTGGTGGTCCTCGTCCTGGTGGAGGCAGTGCCAGTGCTGCTGCTGAGTGAAGTCATGTGTCAAGGTTGGACAACTGCACATAAACATGCCACAGTTTCCTGCAATGCCTAGATATTTGAATTACTAAATCAACCAATCACCTCAGTCGCCCACCTGGACACCACCTGCTGTCAATGGATTCAAGATCATGGGCTGCAACACAGGCTGTAATTCATTGCCAAACTTCGCAACAGTCTTGGGCATGTGTGGGATTGACACTCAGAAGATTTTAAGCAGGTAGTCAGATGTCACTTGTTCCTCCACCTAGAAGTGATGTGAAGAGGTGCACCAAGGATAATTGCCGGATATGCAGAATTGAGCCAGTAAATAGTTCGAATGCAGTAGATAACCATCTAAATCAAGTTGTTATGAGGCTTGCTGTAATGCATGTAGAGCTAACTTCTGTGCATGTGCATGTAGCATGTCATTGTGGGAAAGGGATTGGGCTTGGGCTCGTGGTCAAATCATTGTCACTTAAGAAAACTACCGTAACAGACAACAGAACTTCAGTGTGCTAATGAACGGCACGCGAGTGATGCAGTGTCGTCCCCTGGGGAAGCGGAGACCAAGGATAAAGGAAAGAGAGAGAGAAAGGTGAGCAAAAGGAGAAAGAAGAAGAAAGAAAAAGGAAGAAAGAGAGCAGCGCCGGGTGCGCTCGAAGGACTCTCTGCAGGCAATCGGGTTGAGAGAACGGCGCCGTGTGCGCCCTAAAGGACTCTGTATTATCAAGAAGTGAAAGTAGCTCTTTAAATACAAATCAACCAATACCAAGTACCACTAATCCTTCTACTCCAATCGCGTTGGCCTGTGACGGCGCGAGGCCGACAAGCGTGGGTGATGCGGACGACACGTAGCCACTCGCACAAAGGGGCGAGTGGCATCGAGGGAGGCGGTGCGGTGCCAGCGACGAGTGGCACAGGACTTGGGCTGTGCAGCACTCCGACGCGTGCGGGACGAGGTGGCGAGGGTGAGTCTTGAAAGGATTCCGAAGAAAGCCCTTTTGTATGGGCGTAGCGGTGTAGACGGAGCGAGACGAGAGCTCGCATTTGGTGTCCAAGCTTGGGCAGCTCGGACCGGCGCGTTCCGAGCCCACGGTAAGGCCGATCCTTACACTAACATCATGGTACATACAGAGTATGACCTACTATATTTGCAGTGTTACAATGTTAGGAGATAGGATTCTGTCAGGGGTCCAAGAAATGAGTGGGAGCTGGGGGGGCACAAAGTGTGGTTGGGGCAAGTAACTGTCAGGCCTGGTGTGACTTAAACATGTTCCTGCTAGCGTGAGGGTGTAAGCTGTATTCAACCCTTTGTTAGAATGCAATGATAATCAGGTAGCAGGTATGGTACTTACCCTGTGCGGCACCTGGGAACTGAAGTTTTGTACTGAGGGACAGCTTCAAAGGTCTCATGGTTATTGCCAGTGACATCCCAATCAAATGCCATGTCACTCTGAAATCCTTCACATAATAAGAGATCGTTGAAAAGGTTGCAAAAGTGGTCATAGTTGGGCTTGTCATCAAAAGAGAGTGAGCAAATGTGCTCAAAAAAATTGCATAACTCCATTGGGAGGCCTAGGAATAAGTCGTGTGTGGTAATTCCTTCTTTATGCTTCAGAATTGCCCACCCCTTTTGTCCCAGGCCCTGCCATGGTAAGGAGCCCCAAAGAAAGTAGAACAAGGTGTACACAAGGGACTCTAAGTCATCTCACCTTCCAAGCTCCAAACCCAAGTGGCTGTTTATATGTCACCGCCAAGGGTTTGACAGCAACAAAAGACTATAGCTAAGTCTCTACTGTGACCTAGAAGACAGATAGAGTAGACTTGGGTTCCTGCTTACAGTGCTGCAACACTGTAGCCACCCCTTAGAGTAGAGAATAGAAGAAGTGTAAAGTCACTGTATTGACAGGAGACTCAACTTGCCAGTACAGGGTAGCTACAAGCCCCTATTTATACTAGTAAGGGATCCTAGGATCTGGGGCTGTGCACAGCGTCAGGACAATAAACCAAGACTGGAACAATGGGAGACACAAGAAAGGAACAATGGCTACGTCTAAAAGGGGGTTGACAATAGGACAATAGGTGTCCTAGGAGCATGTGATTCTAGAAGAACAATAAGAACCATATGTAGGGGCATCACAAGGATGAAGTGTAACCAAAAGTATAGTACAGTGCTGCAGGCGCACACATGAACACATGATGCTACAGACTCAGGGCTGGTTCCCCAACTTACATGAGTGCGAGCAGTTGAATGCTCACCCAAGGCCGGTTACATTATAGATGCAAAAGTAGCGGATCCTCTGAGGCCAAGACTGGTCTTGTACAAAATATGCACGTGTGTATTGGGATCCCTGAACTCCTTTGATAGTTCAAAATCGATGAGGTACACCAAGTTGGCCTTGTTGTTGAGACCCATAACGATGTTGCTGGGCTTGAGGTTGCAATGAATGAAGTTGCTGAACATGCTGCAAAAGATTAAGCTAGACATAGCACATGTCAGTCCATCAATTATGGCCTTGGAAGTAAACAATTGACTTACAAGTTGCTTAGCAAGGAGCAAAACCATTTTCATTGTGAACTGAAAACCACAGTGAACAAAGAGACTCTCAAGTGATGGGCAAAGGTGGTCGATTGCCATAACATTGAAACCAGATTCCATGCCAAACCAGTATACAGGAGCGATGCCGCACCCTCCTTTAACCTTCTTGTAGATAAGATGCTTGTGCTTTAGGGATCTGAATGTTCCCCCCAATGGCTTGAATTTAAGGATGACAACTTCCCAGACAGAACATCATGAGCAATATATATATCATCTATTTACCCAAGCATGTGAGTCAAACACAGAGGAATGTTATGATGCTTCCTCAGATGTATGAGAAGCTGTTGAGATCAGCCTTTCTTGCAACCTGAACCTCCCACCTATTTAAACAATCTCCATGTAAGGACCCTAGAAGTGATTGGTAGACAAGTCAGATCACAGAGCACATATACTCCAAGGCATTAAGCACTACTATAGCAGCGTTACTCACAGCACAGAAGACAGAGGACAAGGTTGCAATTTTCAACAGCAACTTGTTACATAACCAGCACAGTTACATAATCCTATCTCTTCTCATTTCAGAAAATATACAAGGTTATGTCCATGCTGTTGGCATTGCAATATTTACTCCATCGCACTGAGGGAAAGATGTTTTTCTGAATGAAATTGACATATGCAAGATGGGATACATTTTTCTGCTATGTAAGTTTTAAGATTTTCATGGAACTGCCAGTTGCAAAAAAGAACTTCAAGCCATATGTTTAGGAATAGTCAATTAAGAGTCATTATAAAGAAAAAGTCATACTTAAAAAAAGTCCAGAGTAAAAGCAGACATCATTAAATGAAAGATAATATACAAAATGAGGCAACAGCCTCAGTGCTGCCTATAGTGGGCAAAGGCAGAGGGGGCATCACGAAAGAGTTGGTTGCAAGGCCAAAGGGTAACTTGATGGACAATCATCAAGGAGAGTGTCACCATTCCATCACTCTCATAAAGGCTCCCAGATAGGACAAAGCGCTGCATGTGGGGGGGTGCAATCACATGCAGGGTCCTTCTCATTACAACTGTTTATAGAGGTATGCACCTCAGTGGCCCACTGGGTCTTTTTATGAGAACAATAGAACAATACTTGCAGATTGGCCTGCCACCGCTCTTGCCCTGACACCTTCCACCACATCACCTCATGAACATAGACCACCGGTGAACAGTGTGGCCAGGAGGAGACATGAGAAAAAGGCGGTGCAACCCAGATGTCAGCACAGACCAGGGTGTCCCTCTGCTAGGGCACCAGCTACGCTCTGCGTCATGCCAAGGGCTTCTGGCACAGGCTACAGCATCTATGCTGCACATATGTGCCTACAGAGGGCAAAGGCAGAAGGGGCACCACAAAGGTGTAGGTTGAGAGGCCAAAAACAAGAGGTCTGTGGATAATGTATTTAAATGGGGGAAAGAGCAAAAGGGTGACATACTGTGCTCCTTGAGTTTGAAGTTATGTGGTATGCTGAGGATGCAACAACGGCAGAAGAGACCACTTGAGACTTGCAGTCTTCAGGTGAAAGGTAGAGAGCGATGTGCAACAGCTGTTCCATTCGAGGCAGCAAGATGGTGTGTTGATGCTGCTCAAGGGGAGGACGTGCAAAAGGAAGGGAGGTGGGCAGAAGGCACAGCTTGAGCTTGCAGTCATCAGGCAAAAAGGCAGAGAGTAAGGTGCAACAGTTGTTCCAGTCAAGGCAGCAAGATAAAGCATCAATGTTGCTTTGAGGGAAGGATGTGCCGAAGGAAAGAGATAGATAGAGGGGAGAACTTGAGCATGCCGTGAGGAGAGAGAGAAAAAAGAAAAGGCCAGGGACAGGATCTATGCCATATCCAACATGTGCATGGAGGATTGGACACATAAAATTACTGAGACCTGTGTGTGCACGTACATGTATTCAGCCTGCATTACATACGTACAATATATGTATTTGTGTTTCAATGCTAATGAAACCAGGGAGCAGTTTCAGTGCAAATGTTTATCAACTTGGATAATCATTTATCTGACACTATGCATATATACAGCACGTTTATGCAGATCAAAATATATATCCCTGTTCCAAACTGCCATTTGTGATTCTCGCAGGTGGGGCTGTAAAGGACAGGAAGATAGAGTATTGGTGAGGGATGGTAACCCAGATGAGTGATGAAGGACTTGATGAAAAATATAAGGAGATGCAGAAAAAATCTGTAGAAGTCCTGTTGGGATAGCCTGTTGATCCCCATCTTCCTGGGGTCCAAGAATCCATCCCAGTCCCACTCATTGAAGCTATCCCACTCCATTATAACTTTGCGTGCAGCCTGGAGCCAAACCCTCCATGCCTTCTTGTCCTGGAAGAAGTCAGGCAACACACTGCCATCCCTGGCAGGGCCCCACACATCTGTCATCCTGTGACATGCAAGCTGTCATGGCATGGCTAGCTACTAGGCTATGTGAACCATGGGGACATCAGAGATAAGGATGGAGGCCCAAGGAAGGGGTCTGGTGCAACCCTTGAGGGCTGATGGAGGCCCCAGGATGGGGTTAGGCATGATCCTTGAGGGCAGATGAGGCATTGAGGTTTGGTAAGTATAGAAGATGGATGTTCTCTCTAGGATTCGGCAACACAGCCCAGGCATCAGGAAAACTGCATGGACTTTTACTTGGTCTTTGTGTCTTTTGGTGCACTTTACTTTTTTGAGATGACTTGTACTTTTACTTAGGCTACTTTACTGACTTCTACCTGTACTTTTTGTTTTTTTCTGACTTTTACTTTTATCATTGATTAGACTAATTTAAAAGACAATTTCATGTGCATAATAATCTATATACTTGTTGGCATAGAATAAACAAAGCACATCTAAGGCATCACTATATCTGAATGTTCTAGTAGAAAAGACCAAAAAAGACAGATAGACTTGAGCAAAGACAATTCTGACTTTTTAAAGACAAAGAAAGACAGGCTTCTATAATACACTTTGGCAATCCTGAAGGTGAGGGAGGCAACTGGGTCAGCCCATAGGCACAGGGTAATGACATTCCATATAGTTCCTGGTGTCATGAAAACTGCATGTTCTATACTTATATGTAAACGTGGATTAAAAAGTGTTGCCATTTTGGCCTAATTGGTAATGTACTTTATTTTATATTTTTAGTCATTGTTGTGGAGGTCTGCCGGTTCAAACCAATGGACGGGCCTTTTTTTTTTCCTTGCAACTTAGCTGTTTCATACCTGGATGGGACGGAGCGCCAGCAGCAACCAAACATCAACCAAACATGTTTCACTTGTTGTCTTGTTCTTCGTCTTGTCTTCACCGCCTCTGCCCCACTGTCATGCTTTCCTGCCCATGCCCGCTCACCTCCATCTGCCCGCACCCACCTGTGCCTGCCCATGGCCCACTCATGCCTCTGCCCGCCATCACCCTTGCGCACCTGCTTTCCCACCTGTGTCTGCTTGCCTTACCTGCCTCCACCTGCCTGTGCCTGCCCATGTGCATCCACCTCCGCCTTACCCACCTCGCCTCTGACCCCTTGCCCAGGCCTCTCCCAAGTTCAGTGTGCATTCAAATAACCCAAGAACAAACTCAACTCAGCTGGAACAAACTCGATGGTGGCATTTTCATTCGGTGCGTTCGCTTTTTTGCCTGTGTCTGCTCACCTCCACCTGCCCATGTGCATCCATCTCCACCTTGCCCACCTCACCCATCCCATCCAGGATTGAAAAGGTGCAAGTTTTTCCAAATTCTTTTTTCTTTGCGCTTACGTTTGTTTCTTTGTTGTCATGTTCTCACTCCCATACCCATGCCTCTGCCTGCCATCGCCCACCACTTTCCCACCTGCGCCCGCTTGCCTCCACCTACCCATACCTGCTGTCTGTTCATGCGTGTCCATGCACATCCACCTCCACCTCCCTCACTCCGCCTGTCCAAGATTGAAAAAGGTGCGTGCTTTCCAGATGAGCCAAGAATGAACTTGGCAGTGGGAATATGTTCGGTGTGTAATCTTGGACATGTTTTTTTTTCCTTTGTGCTTACATTTCTTTCTCTGTTGTTTGATCACTGAACCAACCTTACGCAGGTGAGGCTGCTATCAGAGCAGACCTACAGAAGCTCTATGACGATGGCTACCATGTTGGAGACGTGCTACAAGGCATGTAACTCGTGAGCAGTTCAGCCACACCATGCGCGCAATCGACTTAGTGCAATCCCTGGACGTTTAAACCTGTCTGTACATTCATAATGTCATAGACTATTAGCCATGAATTTTACCGTACAGTATATAGTTACAGTATCCGCATCCTTGAGCCTCAGTCATTCCTTAACCCGACTGAGGTCAGTACACGTCACTCCTTTACCTACACCTATTACTTACTTCCTACCCTAGTTGTTCCAACAGGTTAGCTACATTGAATATAGTCATTCCTTAACCCGACTGAGTTGTTCCAACAGATTATGAGACCTGCCTGTCTCTAAAGAAACCCACACCAACAGCCTTTAGTTAACCAGCACACAAGTTAGAACCATGAGCACAAGCACGTCCGCAATTGACGCTGATGCCTCACGCGCACGAGGCCGCCTAATAGCCATCAAACACCTTGATGATGAAGGCACTAACTTCCCCTCCTGGAAACAACGCACAAAGGCTGCATTAAAAGTCATAAAGCTATGGAAATATGTGGATGGTACACACCCCAAACCAAGCGCACTAGTGCCACCCGATGAGCGCAAAAAATGGGAGAATTGCGATGAGGAAGCCCAAGCGCAGATCATGCTCACGCTGGACAATGAGCCACTAAGCACGGTTGAAGGCGCGACCACAGCGAAAGAATGCTGGGACAAGTTAATTCTTCGCTACGAAGGAAAAGGAGAACAAAGAATCATTCACCTTATCAATGAAGTCTTCCACACTACCTTAGCCATCACCGAGGCCCTCGAACCGCAAGTTAACGCCCTTGTCTGTGCCGCACGCTCAGTCACCGCACTCGGGCTCATGCTTGAGGACAAACTGATTGCCTTTGCAATCATATCCTCACTCCCCACTTCCTTGTCCACCTTGAAGACCATCTTGACATCCACTGACACAACAAACCTGACCCCTGATGGAATCAAGTCGCAGATTCTCCTTGATGAGCAGCAATGCATCCATGATTCCGGGGACAACGCCACCGCATTCTACACGAAAGCCTCTAAAAAGGTTCAAGGCAAAAGTCAGTCAGATGAGTCAAAGAAAAAGAAGTGTGCTTACTGCAAAAAATGCGGCCACGAGGAGAGCGAATGCCGGAAGAAGAAGCGCAATGCAGAGGAGAAAAAGAACTCCTCCTCATCATCAAGCACGCGGGGACAGTCGACCAACACTGCCAACGTTGCGGCAGCTAACAAGTCCGACAGTGACGACACGGTCCATGTGCTCCAAGCACAGATTGCCCCCACTCTTCTGAATGATGAGATCCACTACGCATCGCACACGGGCAACCACAGCCTGAAAAATAAGTGGATCATCGACTCTGGGGCATCACACACCATGTGCTCGAACCGGAAGTGGTTCCTCCAATTTGCACCACTCTCCAGACCCACCAAAGTCCTGCTTGGGGACAACAGTGCGATCCTCAGCACAGGTGTCGGACACGTTGCTGTCCAAATGAAAGCCAAAGGAAAATGGCATGATACCATCCTCCAAGACATCTTGTATGTCCCTGACCTTCATGGAAATCTGCTTTCCATGTCGCAACTCACACGCCTGGGCTCCGATGTCCATTTCATCGATACCAGGTGCCAGATTTACAACAAAAAGTCTGGCAAGCTAATATGTGATGGTTACCTCCAAAACAACATCTACATCATGGAAGTACGCACCAACACAGAAGGGCATGCCCATGCTGTGATCGCGCATCACTTCCCAGCTGAAGGAGACGACCTTGATCCCGCCAAAGAGTATGCATCAGTTGCAAAAAGCCAGAATGCTAGCGCTGATCTACATACCTGGCACCGAAGGCACGGCCACCGGGCTGGGTGATGACCTTGATCCCGCCAAAGAGTATGCATCAGTTGCAAAAAGCCAGAATGCTAGCGCTGATTAGGGCTTTGAGGTCCGGTCCGGTCCGGTCTTTTGGACCTTTTTTGGATGGACCAGGACCAGG